>OVBX01004374.1:0-14735 GCA_900406325.1 Erucastrum elatum
CACATCTGATGCCACCCACTTGAACAATGCCGCTTTTGCTTCTGCTGACAATCTGAATATGTGAACCGGAATTTTCCCATCGCTTTTAATATGCAGCTCAATCCTAGAACATAATGCAAGCAAATCCAACATTGACTTCATGTTATCTTTTGTCTTCCCCTGGACGTTCAGCAAAGTATTGATGATGTTGTCAAAGAAGTTCTTCTCTATATGCATCACATCAAGATTGTGGCGCAAAAGTAGATCTTTCCAATATGGAAGTTGCCAAAATATACTCTTTTTGTGCCAATTATGGTGCGTCCCATAANACATATTTCCAAGAGTATGCCAATTACCCTATTTCCCAACTGTCTCTACTCCACCATAGTAATCAATTTCCTTCTCGATTTCTACTCCAGCCGTGTCTCGAAAAACTCTTTTCGCCCAAAACAATGTCTTGTTCCTGCGGTACGGATGGTTAATGGGAAGAAATCTTCGATGACAATCAAACCAGGACGTCTTCCTACCATTCTTCAGCTGAAATGCGTNTCTGAAATGCGTATGTGCTTCCCATACAATAAGGACAAGACAGCCTTCCATGCGTCGTCCAACCCGTCAACATTCCGTATGCTGGAAAGTCACTGTTAGTCCACAATAAAAACTGCTCGCATTGTAAAGTTTGTTTTTGTTGAACAATCATATGTCTCCACGCCTGTTGACTATAATTCCTTCAATTCTTCTATCAACGGTTGTAGAAAAATATCGAGAGACCTCTTTGGATGCTTTGGCCCAGATATCAATATACTCATGAATAGCAATTCCTTTTCCATACATATCTCTGGTGAAAGGTTGTATGGCGTCAAGAAGACTGGCCAAAGCGAGTATTGTCTTTCCGACATCCCAAACGGACAAAAGCCATCTGTGCAGAGCCCAAGATAAACATTGCGGGGGTTGCTAGCAAAATCAGGGTACACCGAATTCAAGTGTTTCCACGCCTTTGCATCAGAGGGATGATTGATCTCTCCTTCCTTCTGAACATGTTTTGCATGCCAACTCATCGATGCCGCCGTCTTCTCAGATTGATACAATCTCTTTAGTCTATCCTTAATAGGTAAGTACCACATCCGCTGGTACGGCACCCGATTCCGCCCACGTCCTTGCGGTTTATATCGGGGTTTCTTGCAAAATTTACACTCTACCAATTCGGCANAACGCCCTTGCGGTTTATATCGTGGTTTCTTGCAAAATTTACACTCTACCAATTCGGCATTGTTTCCCCAGTATATCATACAGTTGTCTATACACACATCAATCATCTCCGAAGGTAAGCCAAGACTATGAACAAGTTTCTGAATCTCATAATAAGATTCAGCACACAAGTTATCTTCAGGCAAATACTCTTTAAGCAACTCAACCCATGCATCCATACAAACTTCAGGTAAGTTATGATCAGTTTTGATATTCATCATCCTAGCTGCCAATGATAATTTAGAAAGACCTTTTCTACAACCTTGATAAATTGGTTGATTAGCTGCTGCTAATATTTCATAAAATCTTTTTGCATCTAAGTTAGGCCCCTCTACATTTTCGACCTCCTGATCAATTACTGATGTTGTTTCACGAAATCCATCGATAACCATATCATGCATCCTATCATGATCTACCAAATTATCTTCTTGAATGACGTTTTCAGTAGGCAAATGTGGCTCAACTCGGTTACCAACATTTTCAACCTGATTACTACAACTACCTTCATTCCTATTCTCACCCTCCCTGTGGTTAAACCATATATAGTAATGCGGGATAAATCTTCTATTTACTATATGTTTCCAAACAGTTTCACTAGTAGCAAACTTTGTATGTTGCACTTACGACAGAGACAAAACATTTTACCCGTTTCCTGTGTGAGAGGCGTCTGTCCGGCTTGGTTCATGAATATCTCTGCTCCGTTGAGAAATTCGTCTGTTACTCTTCCTCTTGAATCTTTATAAGCATACATCCAACTCCGAATATCATAAATAGACATTTTTTCAACTCTTTTTTTTTTTTGTTTCTTTCGTTTTTTTTATGCTTCTTAAGATTTGACGAGAATGTTATATTTATAGAGAAATTTCAATTTTGGTAGGTAGCAATGTTACAACGAATGTATGTTGGATTTCAAATTAACTACTAAAGAACAACTATTTTACTTATAATAGTCGTAACGGAGATTCAATATATTGATGTAAAATAGTCGTAACTTTACATCTCATTTACGACTAAAGCTTGTAGTCGTAAAGGAGATGTAATGTTACGACTAGTGTACTACTAAATGTATTAGTAGCAATATTACATCTACTTTACGACCAGGGATTTTTGTAGTCGTAAAAGAGATGTAATATTACGACTAGTGTACTACCAAATATATTAGTAGCAATATTACATCTACTTTACGACCAAATAATTTTTAGTCGTAAAGTAGTTGTAAAATAGATGTAAATTTACGACCCATATATCCTGGTCGTTAATGTTGGTCGTTAAGACCATGTTCTCTTGTAGTGATACAACTACTCTTTCTTGATTCACTATTGATGTACATCGATGTGCATATGTACAAATCACATGGTGTACACAACCAAACATGGTATACACAACACAATTTTACATGTGTCCTCCAACTACTTTTCTTTTGATTCATGTGTACACATATTCTATTATATGTCATCTTCTGTTTTACTTGATATATTTCTTATCTTTTTGATATCTTCGTCATGTGTTTATATGTATACAACCTCACTATAAATCTTGATGAATTCGTCACTTATCACAAAACAACTCTTTTTTATTCATTTTAATTTGATGTACATGTGTACTCGGCACAAGGTGTACACAACACAATTGTACACAAAACAATAATCTTTCTACATAAAAACATGTTATTATATTGAATAATGTTATAAGGTACTCAGGAAAAATATTTCACATACTTAAAGATTTATGCGTTGAAAGCTAGGTTTGGAAAATTTGACTTAAAATGTAAAATTTTAGTAAAATCTTGTTTCCATTATATATATGTTATCTTTAGTCTCACTTGATATATTTTATTATTTATTTTGGTATTTTGATTAAAACAGACAATTGACCTATAATAGATGTACACTTTCATCACAAACCTTGATGGATTCATCACTTATCATATACAACTACTCTTTCTTGATTCACCATTGATGTACATCGATGTATATATGTACAAATCACATGGTGTACACAACCAAACATGGTGTACACAACACAATTTTACATGTGTCCTCCAACTACTTTTCTTTTGATTCATTTTTAATGTACATGTGTACTCGCAACATAGTGTACACAACACGATTGTTCACAAAACAATAACATTTCTACATAGAAGTATGATTTCACATTGAATAAAAAGACGTAACAAAGTTTACTGAAAATTATTTCACATCCTCAAGAATGCATTGAAAACTAGATTTGGAAAATTTGACTTAAATTGCAAAAATTTAGTAAAACCTTGTTTCAATTTTATAAACATCATCTTTAATTTGACTTGATTTATTCTGTTATTTATTTTGATATTTTGATTAAAAACAGACAATCCACCTAAATAGATGGACAATTAATTACACCAAAAACCTTGATGGGTTTATCATTTATCACATACAACTATTATTTTTTTTATTCACCATGATGTACATCAACGTACACATGTACAAATCACGTGGTTTAAATAACCAAACTGCTCACAAACACCATTATTTCTAGGCGGAAGCATGCTTTCATATTGAATAAGATTGATGGATTTTTTTTTATCATGTGTACAGGTTGCCAGCCAAAAATCTATGTATGAATGTAAATATGTACACATACATACTTGCATGTTTGGCAATTTAAAACAGCAATATGGATGAATGTTACAAAATCAGAATATTTGCTTGGTCTAGATTGTACAACTAAAAGTCTCGGGAAAATATTAGTGGAAATTTGAACATATTAAAAGTTTGAGACAAATCAGAGAACAAGTAAGAATTGGTGGACCAAATGTCAAAATAACCAAAAATTGACCATTGTTGTTGTGGTGAAGCTTTCTCTTCAATCTGAGGCAAAAGCGATGACGATTCTGGCGGCCACAACACTGGTTCCAATCATGATGACTACGGCTAGGAGAAAACAAAACTGATTGTGGTAGATCCATGTCGGAATGGAGCTCGTGGTTTGAAGTTGCTGTCAATGAAGCTTTTCTACTGTTCCGTCACGTTTTGCTTTCTCAATTTACGATGGAGTTCTCCGACAGTGACATTATTTTTTTCACCGCTGTTTTCGTCACATTAAGCCATCACTACCATATTAAAAATGGTGAAGAAGATGATATTAATGTGTGGGTCCTACTAATTATCTCTTAGTTATGATTTAGTTAGAAAGAAAGAAAACAAGTTAAGAAAAAGTGTGTTAGGAGTAGAAAGTGTCTTATTGTGTTATAAAAACTCGAAAACTGTCCTAGGATGTAAATGACTCTTAGGCATATACCAAAAACTACTGTTATGAACTGTTCATAAAATAATAAAGACGCTGATACCCCTATCGATTATGACGTAATTCTTTTTCCGGCTCCTCCCAGCTCGGCCATGGTGGGTTTGGCACCATCTACAGATCTCTCGAGTGGGATCTCCCTCGTCGTCAAAGTCATGGACTCCTCCACCGGATCTCTTCTCAGATTTTTCTCCGATCGCTGTAACCGCTGCGGAGATCTCTCTCCTCTCTCCTGCAACCCAGAGCTTCTCCTCCGCCACCGCGGAGATCTGTCTCCTCCTTCCGCTCCCATTCCTTTTCTCTCCCTTCTCCTCCGGCCTCCAAATCCACAGACTCAACAACAACCGTCTCAACCCTCTTCGACAACACCTCCATCGATTTCTCCCCATCCCTAATCAAACAAGTCCTCAAGAAGCAAAGAAACGGCAGTGCTCTCGCCTTCTCCGCTCTCGCATGGAGCCTCGTAGAGGACATGAAACACAAGAAGCTTCTGAGCAAAGACACGTTTGAGAGGATGGAGGAGTATAACTGTAATTTTACATACATCCACTTTGCCTTGATTTACTGTTCAGGACAGATAACTAATTTGTTACTTTTTTATGTATTTTCAGCAAATTTACTCAAATAAAAACCATAGGTTTTAAATATTCCAGTGGCAGAGATCTGTAAATACTGTTGAAGCAGAAAGACACCTCAAAAAAGGACATTCTGTTTTAATAGTATTGATACACATCTATAGATGAGTTTTCATTAAACACATAAATACTATTAGATAACTAAATAAACAGAGTTCCTCTATAAAAATATTAGCAAACCAAAAGATATATAAAAGTAATGAGTTTTTAGATAAGTATACCGGAGAAAATAATATTCCTTCCGTTTTAAATTATAAGTAGTTTAAGAAAAAAAATGTTTGTTTCAAATTATAAATAGTTTTCATTATTCTATATCACTTTTTTCTTTTATTGAGTATAGGATGACCACTGAAATAATATAGATTTATTTATGATTGGTTTTACTATACTTAATTTATATAACAAATGCTATTTTCTTAATCTTTGTGTATTCATCTAAAACTAATTAGATAAAAGAACAAAGGGAGTATGTAAGTTGAGCGAGCCAATATAGGAGGAAACAATCAATAGCTGGTTTTAGTTAACAAAATAACTAACTAAAACCGTGAGAAACAAGAACCAACAAACATTGATTGAGGGCAGACAAAATATTTTAATGAGTTTTTGTCTTCCATAGCCCATTTTAAGTTTTTTTTTTGTTTCCAAAATAATTTTTCAAGTTGAAAATCAACTAAATTGCCTTTATTAATTGAATAAAAGTCTATATTTATTTTAATTGTAATTAAATTAGAACAAATAATAAACGTCAACCATAAAAAAAAGCTTAATTCTATGCAGGGTTTTCGAATTGAAATTTGGGAGTTTCGTGTTATTATTCCTCGAACGATACATTTGAGCTTGCTTTGTTGTTTGAATCCAATATGGAGAACAGAATACAAATAATAAATTTCAGAAATCTTTCATTTACGGCTTACGGATAAAGATGAGCTTAACCCCTTTACTTTTTGATAAGAAATTCAGATTAGTCCTTAAAATAAAATTTCAAATGTGTTACTTCTATATAGTAGAATTAATAGTATAATTATGTTTTTAGAATGAAAGATCAACATTACTTTATGTTTAAATTCCAACTAAATTTACTTTGCTACGATTATCGGCTTTTTATTCTACTTTTATTGAATCGATTAGCCACAACCACTTATGATATTCCGTTTTAAACTAAAACCTAAAAAATAAAGTAATACAAAACAGTTGCTAATCACTATTGAATGGATAGAAAAATATCATTTTTCAACATATTTTCATTTTCATATTTTTTTATCATATATTCTTTACTAAAACCATAAAATGAATTGTAAATTTATGTAAGAATTAAAAACATAAACCCGCGTGTAGCGCCGGAATACCACTAGTACTTGAAATAAAGTAATAGAAAAATGAATGACATATTAGAAAATGATTCATGAAATCTTGCGAAAAAAGAAACACATCTTGTGATGATTACATATTCAATTGAAAAAATATTTTGAGCTACCTATAAATTTAGCGCTAGTCACCATCAAAAATTGTGGACCCACGTTTCTAGAGAGTGTGTGCTGTGGGGAAACATGGAATTACAAGTTATATTAGAACCGGTTAATCTTCTGAGTTATAACCAGAGAGGCAACTAGGAACATGTAGAGTGTGTAACAATGATGTTGTTCTCTATGAGTGAGGATGATCGTAACATCCCAATATATTATATAGTAATGTACTGAAAAAAACTAAAAATGATTGATTTGGTGAAAGAATCTCATGATTAAGCATTTTGAAATGCTATAATAGAAAGATGTGGAGAATTATAAAAAGGTGATTTAAGATATTGTGGATGTGAAGCCAAAACATAGAAAAAAATAAAGATGTGATTGTACGACGTTCCCGACTATTTGGACAAAATGAGCCTATGGGCTTAGAGAAAGAGCGGACACACATAAAGGACAAACAAAGGCATTACAAGGATATATATACATTGAACTTGAGCAAGGAGAGAATTAAATAACTACCAGAAATAAAAACAACTATAGACAAGACGAAGAGTCGATTGCTCTCCTACCCCTTAATCTTATGACTCAATCTTCCAAGGACCAATTGTAATTATATCATTATTTTTGATTTATTTTAATTCAAAAGTTAAATCATTGACATATTTACCCTTAAACCTAATAATAACAAAAAATAGTTTAGCTTCATTTTATTCTTCTTTTTTTCTCTTCTTCTCTCTCTCTTCTCTATTACTGCAACTATTTTTTTTCTACTCTTGACGATTTTTTTTCTCTTCATCTTTTTCAACATCAAAATAGAAACAATAGCAATGGATCTTCAAAAACAGTAGAGAAAGTGACAGAAACAAATGGCTTTATCAATGAATCCATAGTTTTAGATATCTGTCAGATCGAAGGCATCCCAAATTGCTTGAAAAGGGATGTGCGGTTGAAACAATAGTGGAAAAGATGAAAGAAATGGAACGGCGGTTCAATCTAAGATTGTTCTCCCTACAACTTGATCCATATTATTGTTCTGCATTTTTCCGATTTAGGGTTGTCCAACAATTTCTGGGTTTCTTTGATTTTAGGGTTCTTTTGGGTTTTTTTTATTTAGGGTTGTTCTCCTTTTAAATAACTTTTGTATGTCTCGTGTTTTTTATTTACTTTGTTTCACAGATCTGGATTTAGATTAACTCAGTCAAATTTGGTACAACTAACTCATTAGTACTTAGTATTACACAATATAACCATTAGAACTCAGTCAAACTCAGTACAACTAACTCAGTAGTACTTAGTATTACACAGTATAGCGAGTATAACTAACTCAGTATAATCACTATAACTAACTCAGTGTAATCAGTAGTATTAAGTAATACTCATTAAAACTCAGTATAACCAGTATAAGTATAAATCAATAAAACTAAACATCAGTATTAATGAAGCATAACTCAGTACAACTAAGTAAAATTATATGGTAATAACGTGGTAAAAATTGAAAAGTTTAAAAGTATGAAAATTTTAAAATTTAAAATTGTTATTTTAAAAATAATAAAGGAAAAATTGGGTTTTTGTATTTTATCAAATAAATGGTGGCATAAAGAATTTGAGAGATCCATAGAATATTGGATCTAAAAATAGAAAAAGAAATAGAGGTGTGGAAGAAGATGGCTCGTCGGATTTGTGGTGTATATCGTCTTCGACATTAAATCGACCACTACTTAACATAATAATAGAGATAAAGGGAGACATGGCTGCTCTTGAAGTGTCGTCTATGCCTGTTTTTCAAATTCCATTAACGAATTCAAAACGAGTCTCCTTCGCTCTCTAATGGATATTTCGGTTCACCTAGAAGTATGACCTCGCATGAAGAAGAAACTTTTAAAAGCATGCTAGCATAACAGATCCATTCAGTGACCCATTATGTCACCATATAGATCTTTTTCCTTCTAAACATATCAACTCTCATCTGAAAATTGTTTTTCAGGCTTATTGGTCGTCTTATGACTTCTCTGTTGGAATTTTGAAATCCCATGTCCAACTCTATCTTGTCTTATTAGTACGATATTGTCCACTTTGGGCATAATAGGCAAGCCCGCATGGATTTACTTTTGGTTTCCATCCCAAAAGGTCTCGTACTATTAGAGTTGGACTTCTCTTTATATATTAGACTTTCCTTTGTCTAATATCCAATATGGGACTTAGATTGTTATCTCACATTCTCCCCTTCAAGTTAAGGACCACAACTCATCTCTTGTGTGTTTCTTAATCGTAGGGTTTCCTTTGAGAATGTATCTCCCACAACTTCAAAGGTTCCATGATCTTCTGACTTTCGGCAACATACCTTCTCTTTCCTTTTCTACCCGTTCTTACTTAAAGAGTATTTTGGTCTTTTTGCATCTCTTCGTCAAACCTGGCTCTGATACCAATTGTTGGGATTTTGAAATCCCATGTCCAACTCTATCTTGTCTTATTAGTACGATATTGTCCACTTTGGGCCTAATAGGCAAGCCCGCATGGATTTACTTTTGGTTTTCATCCCAAAAGGCCTCGTACTATTAGAGTTGGACTTCTCTTTATATATTAGACTTTCCTTTGTCTAATATCCAATATGAGACTTAGATTGTTATCTCACATTCTCCAACTCCAACAGACTGTCTCGAGTGTTTTTATCAGCAATCTCGCTTTATGGCAGATTTTTCTGCTGGTTTGTTGCCAAATGATACAGAAAAAAAACAACAAATCATCTGATTTGCTTCTTCACTTTCTTCTGATAGAACAGGGTAAAAACAGAACACTTGTGTGTGAATGTATTTCTCTTTACTAACAAAAAAAGTATGATACTGTCCAAAGGGTAAGGAGGCTTCAAACTTTTCTTTTTGACCGTAAATACTTATTGAAGAAAATTTTGCTTCTAACATTACTGGTGAAAAGAGCTAATCATATTGTTGACACATCAACTCTCCCAAATCATATATGGTCGAAGATAAGTTAAAGAGATGAAGACAAACACATATAGGAGATAGCATAGGTCTACTAGTAAGTCCCTCTCATATTCTACTCAACATTTTCCAAAAAGAACAGATTTTTATATAATATCTGCACAGGTTTAGAAGGGGTGAGGGAATCTCCAACCATGACACCAAATTTGGTGTTAAAATTACACCAAAGTTGGTGTTTTGGTGTCATAGTTTTTTATCATCTCCAACCACAACACCAAATATACACCAAAAGTAATATTATATATTATTTGATTTTCTTACTTTTAATAAATATTATATTTTCACTATTTGTAATTGATAAATAATTACTTTATCACACTTAGATAGTCTGTCTCTCAAATTTTATAATTTTATGTTTATGAAATTTATTTAATTTATCTTTTTCGGATGTACTTTTTATAAAAAATATTATGTCACAAAAAATATTATTTTAGTGTTTGTGAATTTAATAGTATTACATAATGTTTTAACTATTGACTATTAAATCTTACTTTATAATAATGTAATATTAATAATTATACATTACTGATTAAATATAACTTAAGTAAATATTTTAAAAATATTTTAAGTAAATATATATATATATATATATATATATATATATATTACAGTATAAATTATATGTNTTTTACTTGAAATAAAATATGAAAGTTGTATAATATTTATTTTAATGATAATAATCAATTCGTGATTTTTTATTTCAAAATAAAATAAAAATGTTTTCATTATATAAAAATAATACTAAAATATAATAAGGGAAATTTTGGAAAAATACATTTAGATAAGATAAAATTTTGAAAACTACACCATTTTTTTATCTTTTTGAAAATATACTTAGTAACAAATGAAATGACTAAATTACCCAATTTTAATATTGTACTTAGCTAATATCTAAATTAATAATACTGATTTAATACAGAAAACAAGCGTTTAACAGCAAATCGATTTAATAGGTTTTTCAAATGATCGTTTTACTATCTAAACAAACTCTTCAGCTTATCATCGCAAAAGCAAGCAGTTAATGATCCAAAAAACAGTATTTGTTCTAATTTGAGGATGTTTGTTTATAGGACGAACACACACATGAAACAAACCCAGACCAAAATATGAAAACCAAACTGTGCATTGATTATCTATTTTCTCTTTATTTAACTTTACTACCACCTTAATTAAGATGAAGATGACTCTGTGAGCTTGTGCACATGGAGCCCAGTCATAAAGGAATTGTTGGAGATAGTTTTGACGTACTCTTTCATCATTCTTAAAATATATGAATTGTCTGTTTCGTATATTGAGATTGACGAGCTGCCAAAGCTAAGAGATGCAATGCATTTATCCTTTTCGCTATGAAGATATCAAGTAATAACATGTTGCACAATTGAAATAGCAGCAAAAATTAGGGAGAATAATCGAAAACAGAATTATAATAACTTTATTACAATATTTTCAAAGTATTAATTATTTAAATTTGTAATTTTAATTAGGATATATATGGATAAAAGTGTCTTATCACTTATGAAAAAGTGTAGTTTTCAAAAATCAAATAAATAAATGTAGTTTTCAAAATTCAAAACATAAAGAAGACATTTTCAAATTATCCCATATAATAAAACAATACATTTATGTCTAGTTACAAATTTAAACTAATTAATAATAATTATGAACTATATTATTAAATGAAATACAATTAAATATGTATTTTTAGTGTTCCATTGGAGATAAGATTATACCAAATTTGGTGTTTTAGTGTCCCACTAGATTTTGACCCGCCCTTTTAAAGGGCGGGTATTTTCTGTTTTATTTATTTTTTGTGAAATTTTGTTTTATATTTGTGTTATTTTTTATAATCATATTTGTGTCTTAATATTAGTTAAATATAATTTTTGATAACTATATTAAATATGTCAAGTTGCATAACTATGCACTTGTGTCATATGCACTTCAAAAGTTATTTTAAAACTTTTTTCTAAAGTATACAATATATTATATTTTTTTCACAGTTAACTAATATAATTAATCAAGAATACTCGTATCCAGGAAATCTGACTCGTAATTAACCCGAAAATCAAGTTTGACACTTTATTAGACCTAACCTATATATTCAAATTGTTCGTAAAGTGTTATATCTAAAAACCAATATCAAATCCAACCCGCATTGAAAACCGAATTTTAAGTAGAATCACATTTAATAAATATTTTTTAACCGAATAACTTTATGAGTTTATAGGAATATTTTTTTCTATAAAAAATCCATTTAAACCATGTTAAACTATATTTTAACATCATGTGCTTTATTAATTTATAAATTTAATGTCTATGTAAAATATTTAATAAATTAATGTATGGTTGATAAATCCTAAAGTTTTGGCCTGAGATGTAAGTTATGTTGATGTATGGTTCATAAATCCTAAATATTTAAATATTTTCTTAAATAAATATACAATGATTTAAACTGTGACCATATTATATTAACTGATTTTTTTTTAAAAAAAATTACCTAAATCATATATATTGATCTCGATTTTAATTTTGGTCGTTTCTTGTAAAAATAAAAAAAACACATTAAAGCTAATTTTATATTATATATTTGAAAGGTTAGTCATAAAACCAAAATATGATTTCAGATAACATAAGAATTAACATTTATGAGGCCATTTTAAATGATAATTGCAATACATAATATTTTTATGATATTAATATTTTGACATTTTCTAATAATGATAATTTAATTTTGTATATTAAAAATATATTGAAATATTTTTATGTTTATAAAATAGAAAAAATAATATACAATAAACAAATTCATCCTAAAATTAAGGGCTAGTTTAAATATGAGATTCTATTGTTAGATTAAGTAGATTTTGTTAGGATTAAATATATTTAGTTTTGATGGTATTGATTTTTTATGGTAATTTCTTAGCTCGTTTTTAGATCACAATAGAATTAAAAAACATATTTTACTGGAAAATAATTCTACTTATTGATTGTAAATGTATTTTGGAAATTTAATTTTATTTAGATATTTTAAATATTAATTGTAAAAATATTTAAAATTTTTGTAAAGTTATATTTTCTAAGCGCATATATTTAGTAAATTAATGTCAAATTGATTTAGAAATAATTATTTCTATGATTTTATAATATGTATCAGTATTATCAGTAGCTGTTAAATAGTATGTTTGAAGTTTACAAATTTATTTGTCAAATCAGTTATTTGTATTTTTTTGTTTAAAATTAAAAATTAACATTTATGTAGTAATTTAAATGATAATTGCAATACATTTAAATAGCTAAAAATATTGAAAATATTTTTCATGTATTTTGTAACTATAAATTATTTTCAGATGCTAAAACTATTTTTAAGTTTTCAAATTAGATGAAAAAATAATATAACAAACAAATCAATCATAAAATTAAGGATTAGTTAAAATATGAGATTCTATTGTTGTTTGGTTATTTGAAAAAGTTTAAAATTAAATATTGTTAGATTAAATAGATTTTGTTAGAATTAAAAAGATTTGCTTAAAATTTTAATTAATGTAAAGATTTGTAAATACTTTTAAAAAAGAAGTACACCTAAAAAAGGGCATTATGTTTTAATAATATTGATATACTTTTATTATATATATAATATTTTTTAACAACTAATTAAACCATTGATCTATACTCTATTACATCAATTTATGTTAATGTAATATTTTATGATATAATTTTGTTAATATATTTGTTAAATTAGTTAATATTTGATAAAATGTTTGAATAACCCGTAAAATATATTCATAAAAATATCAAGTAACATGTTTCATCATGTTTTAAATATTAATAGTATCAAACTATTTATTTGTTTATCATATATATATATATATATATATATAGATTTATGTATTTGTATATCTAATTTAATAAAAAATATAATTTTATGTATTTAGTGAGGGTTCTGAAGAAATTGTTTTTTTTTGCATTTGAATTAATATATAGTTTTATATATACTAATTAATAGACATATGTAATTATTTATTACATTTATAAATAAAATAAAATTTATTTTTTTGAAATTTTGTATTTATATAAATTAAAATTCATTAGTTTAAGAAAGTAATAGATTAGTTAGTAGCTCCTTAAATTTAAGCATGATGTATATTTAATTACAATTAAATTAGATATGTGAATATATGAATACAAATAATATGAAAGATAATTAAATTATATATATATATATATAAGAGAAATTTCGTATTTATATAAATTAAAATTTATTAGTTTAAAAATTTATAGATTAGTTAGTTAGTTCCTTAATTTTAGGCATGGTGTATATTTAATTGTAATTAAATTACATATATGAATATATGAATACAAATAATAGGAAAGATAATTAAATTATATATTTGAATATATGAAGAGAAATAATAGGAAAACCTATATTTTTTTGATAGTCCAATAAGTATTCGATAAATATTTCTCCTGTTTTAATAGTATTAATATAAAAATAAATAAAATATTTGAATTGTATACAATGTAAATTATTTGTATTTTTGTTATGCATTTGTAATGATCATTACTATTAAAATTCATTGTAAATATATCTTCTAGGTAGTAATGTTAAAAGAGATAAATTATGTCATAAAAATCACTTATATCAATAGACAATAATAGTTTTATACACAATGGACCGAAACAGAAGTATTACAAATGTTTCATGGTATATATATATATATATATATATATCAATTACGGAGGAAATGTTTTATCGAGTAACTGTATAATTAAATAATTCATGATCATATTTTAAAAATGTCGTATTTAAAACAAAAACTTTTGTACATGGCAAGCATTAGAATATGGAAGAAATTGGATATAGCAAGTGGAAAAAATCGACATATGATTAAATTAAATTTGATTTGCTTATCTAGTTATAACTTCCGGTTGATTATAGGAGGAAACATAGGATATTAAGTATTGACTGATAATGTATAGTTAGATCAATTTATTATATGGTCAAACAATTAACTAAGTAGGTGCAACAACTTTTTTAAGTAGATTTTTTAGAATGTTTCTCTTTTAATAGTATAGACTAGATTTTGACCCGCGGTTTCAAACCGCGGGATAAATTTGATGAATGTTTTATATAA
>OVBX01004375.1:0-14733 GCA_900406325.1 Erucastrum elatum
GGACTGCTTATTATGGTATGAATGCATCCGGTCCAGTTCAGATGTATCATCATCAACCTGGTATGGTTGTTCCTGGTGTAGAAGAACAATACAGAACTAAAACGGATTCGGATCCGGGTGGGGCTTCTTAGCTGGTTTATGAGAAATGTGAAAGTCATCTTCCTCCTTTGAGGCGTGTTTCTGCATGAACTGTGCCATACATCTCTCTGCTTTATTTTTTTTTGACATCTCTCTCTGCTTTATTTAAATCTTTTTGTGTAATTTTGTCAACTTTATTTTACAAACTTCGATGAACAAATATCGACATCTTGTTTATAATAATAAAAATACAACTGTGATTTGCTACACCGTTTTTTTGATTATGTGAAATACATCATATTATTTTAAAATATTATGCAGACTGAAATCACAGAGTTATTGAATAACCCAAAGAAAATTACAAAATAATCTTCTACTTTCAAATTTAATATAAAAATGTTTCACCTCATAAACACATTTTAAACTTTCAATCAAATACTTGCATTGACCAAACTTACTTGACACATTATTAGGTTTTGAGTAGGGCTGAGATATATAACAGAACCAAATTGCCGAACTGAACGGTTTTCGGATAGTTCTGTTCAGTTTAGTAATACAAAAAATAGTTTTCAGTTCATTTTTTTTTTCTTTTTCGGTTCAAATAATAGCAATCTTAACCGAAATTCTGAACTGAATTAACCAAAATCTGAATTGAAATAACCAAAATAATCAAATCAAACTAACCAAAATTGAACCGAAATAACCGAAAATTTACCAAATTTTATTCAATTAAAACCATAAATTTAACATAACAAACTCAAACCGAACTTTAGTAAAAAAATTGGAAACCGAACTAACCGAAAATCAAACCATAATCTTTTCAATTCATTTTGGTGAGATTTTGATCGACCCTGACTAACTGAACTATGTACTAACTGAAAAACTGAACTCTCATGCCTAGTTTTGAGTAGGCTGGGCAAAAAATCTGAATTCAAAGAGGCGAACCAAATCTGATCTAATAAAGTATTATCAAATCTAAACCAAAATTTGTTAAATATTCAGAAAGATTCAGAATTAGTATCTAAAGAACCGGAACTGAACCAAATCTGAATCCAAATATTTCTGGTATCTTAATATATCCAAATCATAATTTTATGCTTAAAAATGTTAGCTATTTTTAGATTTAATATTCAAAATGTTTATGATATTTTGAAGTTATCTAAAATATTGAAAATATATACTAATAGTCAACAAAATTATCTTAAATAGCTAAAAAATATTCAAAACATCAAAAACATTTACAAATATTCTCCATGTAAATATTCAAGCCAGGCCAACTTTTTTGTTCAATTTAGGTATTTTGGCATATGTTATTCAAATTTATATATTATATATAATTTTTTATATTTTGAGAAATTTAAATCATATATGAATTTTAAAAAAATTAATAATAATTTAAACACGTCATCCAAACTTAAACCGAACCCACATATATTTGAACCGAATCATAACCAAAATTTTTAAATACACAAATGGGACTAAAATATTTAACCCCCAAAATTTAAAGCCTGAAATCTGAATAGATTTGAACCAAACCAAAATGGGCACACGCATATAAGTTTTAAATATGTTCCATGCAAACGCATCTCACAAACTCTTTCCAGAAAAACTGGGCCGTCTTTTTGGTTAAGTTTAGCTTAATAACAGTATAACACAACTCGTAAGGCACTATTGAATTCGTAATTATGGGCCTAGGTCATAATATTATTTTTAACGATGGGGATTACTGAATTGCGTTGTTATTACATACGAGGACAAACCGTAAATAAGACTGAGGCAACTGGTCCGAAAACCTATTCCACTTATTATTCTCGCCGACTCAG
Organism: Erucastrum elatum; assembly: GCA_900406325.1. Taxonomy (NCBI): domain Eukaryota; kingdom Viridiplantae; phylum Streptophyta; class Magnoliopsida; order Brassicales; family Brassicaceae; genus Erucastrum; species Erucastrum elatum. The sequence goes on from OVBX01004375.1 coordinate 1,902, forward strand.
AAATGGCTTCTTCCTGCACTCCGCCGCCGTCCACTTACATGTAACATGCCTCAGCTAATGAAACGCGAAGAGCCGAAAAACTGGGCGGAGCTTCCACCGGAACTTATTTCATCGATCCTGCTCCGTCTTAACTCGATTGAGATACTGGAGAAAGCTCAGAAAGTGTGCCGATCGTGGCGAAGCGTCTGTAAAGACCCCTCGATGTGGCGAAAGATTGACATGGACAACCTCGGAGACTTGGGAAGCATGGGGTACGACTTAGAGATCATGTGTCGCCACGCAGTTGATCGTAGCCAAGGCGGTTTGCTTGAGATCGACATTTGGTACTTCGGTACTGATGAGCTACTCAATTACATAGCCGACAGGTTCTCTCTCTCTCAGTCTTAAGACTTTATGTATGAAAGGTCTTACTAGTTTGAGTGATTTGAAGTGACTCCTGTAATTGCTTGCAGGTCAAGTAAACTGAAGAGCCTTAGGCTCATAATGTGCTATCCAATAGCAGACGAGGGATTTATCGAAGCAGTTAGGAAACTGCCGTTGCTTGAATACCTCGAGATCACATACGGCGCAATGTCAGGAGAGGCTCTGAAAGTTGCAGGGCAATCTTGTCCGAACCTGAAGAAACTGAGGCTAAACTCCGAACCTGATCCCAAGTTTTATGACGAAGAGTTTAACGACGAAGAAGCTCTAGGGATTGCTGAAAGCATGCCAGAGCTACGCCATCTCCAGCTCTTTGGGAACACATTGACCAACACGGGCTTGACCGCCATTCTCGATGGTTGTCCTCACCTGGAACACCTTGATTTACGCAAGTGTTTCAACATACGACTTGAAGGGGATATGGAGAAGAGATGTACGGAGAGGATCAAAGAGTTGAAACGTCCCGATGACTCAACGGCTGGTCACCCATATGGATTTAACATAGAGGATTTATCAGGTCCCAACAACTATTATTGGGATGGGTTCTACTAAATCTACCAGATACTGAACAATGCAGAGGACATGTGTTTTTTTTGCTTGCCTTTGTCAACCTTATGGACTCTGTTTCCTACGTTAGAGTTACTCCTACTTGGGAATGTTTGCATTTCAAGTTACCAGCCATTTTGTTGAATCATCAAGTGTTCTTAAATCTTAACTAGTACTAGTAAGTAGGATTGGGTATTAAGAACATTGATTGGATTCTGGGAAGCGTAAATGTTTGGTGTCAGGTTATTCGGAATTGCTTGGAAATGATATTTTGCATCTTATTGTTCTTCGCTAAAGATTATATCATATTTGCACGCAACTATTTGCACAGTTCATGTAATCTGAGAAGCCTTAAACTTGCAATATGCTATCGTATTACAAACGATAGATTTGCTGAAGCACTTGTGAAGCTTCCATTTCTTGAGCTCTCGAGGTTTCATACTGCTCATTGTCAGCAAAGTCTATGAAGTTATGTCCAAATCTGGAGACACTAAGTTAATCCCGCGGATTATTACTTTGCCTTCAATTGAGTATGTTTGTAGAGATATACGTAATACCATGAATATTTGGTCAAAGTCTTGAAAGTTGAAAATAATGCTTCACACAACTATTTAATGAACCTGAGGCAGTTTGACCATTCAGAAAATGGTCTCTTCCTTTTCGCTGTTTCCCTATTCATTGGGACCATATGGTCATTAAGTGATGGTGATGTCTACAAGAAGCCTTGAGATTTGAAACTTACTTCACTCCCTTTATTTAAATAGATATAAACTTGAGACAGATTGTACGTCGAACAAAAATGGCCTCTTCCTCTTTGACGACTCCGGTGGTGAAAGAAGGAGGATACGGAAACTGGACGGATCTTCCGTCTGAATTAACGTCAACGATCTTGAGCAGGCTCTGGCGGTTGACATATTGGAAAACGCTCAGTTAGTGTGTACTTCATGGCGTCGCCTCTGTAAAGACCCTGCCATATGGCGTAAGATTAACATGCGTAACTTTGGAGGCGTGCATAAGATGGACTTTGAGGTCATGTGCCGTAACGCAGTCGATCGTAGCCAGGGAGGCTTGCTTGAGATTGACATTTGGGGTTTCTGTACTGATAAGCTACTCAACTACATCTCGGACAGGTCTCCCTCTTATTTTTCTTTTTCTTTTAACTGGCTTCGGTTTTTGTATCTATAACACTTAATTACTTGCAGGTCAAGTAACTTGAGAATCCTCAGACTTTCTATGTGCGATGGATCAGTAACTGACGATGGATTTATTGAAGCACTTGTGAAGCTTCCATTGCTTGAAGAACTCGAGGTCTCATACTGTGAACTATCCGGAGAATCTCTGAGAGTTGTAGGTCACTCTTATCCTAATATGAAGACGCTGAAGCTAAATCACCGCTTCGAACTGGAGAGTTCTTGGTTCGTGAATGATTATGAAGCTCTAGCAATAGCTTTAACAATGCCTGGACTTCGACACCTCCAGCTTGTTGGAAATAAATTATCAGACGCGGGTTTAAATGCCATTCTTGATCTTTGTCGTGATTTGGTACATCTTGATTTATGCTGCTGTTACAACGTTAAACTTGTCGGAGATCTGGAGACACGATGTTTGAAGAGGATCAAAGTTTTGAGACGACCTTATGACTCGACTCATGATTTTCCCTACTTCATCGACTTTGGTTCATCTGAAGATGATTAAAGTTGTGCCAGTGAAGAAGATGATAGCTATTTATTACCATGACTTGCTCAGCTCGTTTAAAGATTCGTGTTCGTTGGTGAAATCTTTTCCCTATCTCTTAACATTGTTTTCTGACGATCATGGCGTCATATCCATGTATCTTTTGCTTTTGCGAAAGTGTTTTCAATGGGATTATTCTTGAAGAAATCAATTTTTTTACTAGTGGGTATTGTCCAAAGATGAAAAATAAAGTCTAAAAAACATGTTCTGTTTTATAACTAGACAACAAGGAACGTAAAACCAATAAAGATTCTTAAAAAAAAAAAATTGCTTTTGCGAAACTCTCTGATACCACCGTCTGTAAACATCAATAAAGATTAATCTGTGTACCTATACTGCTTCCGGATCTATTATATGATAGCGTAGTTATCATAGAGTCTCTGCAAAAACTAATGAGGTTTTGGCATCCCAGTCGTAATCTGTAACATCATTTCATCAAGTAAAACACAGATGATACTTTTTTTTGAGTTAAAGACGGAAAGTGTGGGAGCTGGGTCGAGCTACCGTCTGAATTAACGTCATCAATCCTGCGCAGGCTCGACTCAATTGACATTGGAAATCTCTCAAAAAGTGTGTCCATCAATCCATCATGGCGTCACGTCTCCAAAGACCCTGCAATGTGGCGGAAGATTGACATGCCTAACTTGGAGATCATGTGCCATCACGCAGTTGATCGTAGCCAGGGAAGATGTTGAAAAGTAAACTTGATTTTGTGTTAGGCTAACAATTCACTATGTTTTGGTCCAAATTAAGCCTAAGTTTACCGCTTCTTAAGATAAATATGAAAGATCAAATGGATACCACAATATCTAGACGAACACAACTTTCACACAAAGAAATACGTTTTATTAAGAATCACGTAGTTTGTCACAATTGAGCAAACTACTTCGTTTTACACAACGTCAATCCTGACTTGACACGAACCAATTCTTAAACTAACTTAGCACAGAAAACAACAATCAGTTTCCTCTTGCTAAAGACTTGCTCGAGCTAGCACAGCCGCCAATACTCGCAAGAACTAAACGTTTAAAACCCCTACCTAGACATTTCCTAGGTTACAGCTATATATACTCTGTTACTTGATCATCTCACCCCTGAGATCACGCCAACAGAATATCTTCACTTGCTTTGCACCAAAGCAACGTCATCCTTATCGTCAAACTCGACTTCATTCAAATCGAACCGATCTTGAATCGGTATTCCACATACCGAACCAGCTGTGTAACACACACTCTGTTTCACATCGAACCAGCTCAACTTCTTGAGCTAACATTCTCCCCCTTTTTGTCTGACTGTGACATCCTCTGCAACCTGCACTGAACTCAACCACACACACAAGAGTAGAAACCACAATCATAGGTTACCAACATAATTCATCTGATGATTAAAGCCGTTAAGAAGATCCCTTACAAAGGTCTTAAAATTTTATCCGAAAAGCCACCATCTTAGTGAAAACAAAAACTCCTCATACATACTGAGAAACCAAAAGAGAAAAAAAACAAGACCACCATTCGAAACACTAAGAACATCACTAGGAACAAATTCTAGTACGCTTCTCCATCATCAGCAAAGTCTAGTACGCTTCTCCATCATCAGCAGTGCCTGTATTCTCCCCCTGCAGAGATGCACATTCAGAGAAAAAACAATTAGTGACTTTTAAGACATACCTCTATCCCCATAGTAAAGGCTTACTCCTCAGATGCAGATGGATAACTTTGAGATCTGCAATCGTCTGCTCGATGTCTTTCTCAAGATCCGGCTCTCGAGAGCTTCCCCCTGATCCTAATCTGGCTTTCTTGTCTTTGACCACAGCTTTAGGAAGTCCAGTTTCCTCCACATCTTGATTGTCAGGCGGTACAATACGTTGATACAGAAGCACCTGCTGAATGAGAGTGGGAAAGATGATTCTACGCTTCTTGTCGTTCCTTACATTTGCTCCCATTGCAAGAATTTGCTCATACACTAACTTCCCAAAATCAAAGCTGCTGTTATGGTACAACATGTAGATGAAACGCAGACGCTCGGGATTCATCGCAGTGTAGCTCGTAGTGGGAATCCAATTGGTACAGACAAGTTTGTAGAGAACTTGATTAGTAACAGTGAGATACTTAGAGCTCATATCTTCCCAACGTTGGACTCGTCCTTCTGTGAGGAACACACACACTCGATCAATATTCTCTTCTCTCCATTCTGGATCCTCTTCAAACGCGGGGATGCAGTACATGGCATTAAGCAAACTTGGAGAGAGAATCACAGCTGAGCCTCGCACATACACTGCAACTCCATCATCTCGGTTATCCGCATCTGGTAGATTTGCTACAAACTCTCGGACCACCGTTGGTTGGAAAGCATCACAGTCAAACACCGTGTAGATCAAACCGGAGGCTGCAACCACTTGTCTAACCTCAGATAACTCTTCATCAGTGAGCACCAAGCTTTGCTGCATGAGAAACTTACGACCCTCCAGAGACTGAAATCTTTCCCTAGCAGCATTGGTGTAGAATCGTGCCGAAACGGGTGCTGCGGACATGCGAAGAAACGACGGATCCTCTTGAGCACGAGCACGGAACGTTTCACGACTCGCTTCATACCTCGCAACTTGAGATGTCAGCTCCATATCCTCGTACTCTGTCAGAGGAGACTCCACTGCCTGTTCCTGAGTTGTCGTCTCAGTTTCGCCGTCAGATGAGGAGGAATGATCAGTAGAATTGCCGTCAGAGAGAGACTTGACATCCGGTTCATCTGCTTCTTTAAGTGGAGAGCTTTGACGGCTGTGACGAGGGCGTTTGCGTGAGTGCTTACGAAGGCTCGACGCGATTTGAGACAGAGTAGGCTTAGGTGAGGATTGCGAGTTAGAAGCAGGAGCTGAGGACCGATTGAGCCGATTACTTCGCCGAATAGGTTGCATGTTGAAGTGAGGCGATTTGAGCTGAGAGATGACGATCGGTTCGCAACAATGAGATGTGCTATATAGAGGAAACCCTAATTCAGACAGCAAACACATTAACAAGTCCAAATTGCAAAGCCCAAAATAACAGAAAAACGGCCCATTAAGACTCATGTCACATAAAAAATTAAAGAAGTGTTCTTGCATAGTCACGAACCCATCTCTGAGCCACTTGTTGATCCTCATTTGCGAATACAGTATTTACACAGCAATGTCCAGAGAGAGTAACTATGAGGAGCTCGAGTAGAATGCATCATTGTCTTACATCAAAATAACGAATGGAAATCAATGCCTCAACTCCAATCTGTAGCTGTTTCTCAGCTGAGTAGCTGTCACAAACTGGTTTACTCAAGTATAATCAGCGAGATGTGGCCATTGTTCGCCTGAATCTCCCTTGTAGACATATGACTAGTGTTTCTTCAGACTTATGATTTCATCGCGGCAAAGAGCATCACCAAACACAAAGTGTGGTTGCACCCAGGTCCAAGATGAATGCTTTGATGATCACAAGTCTGCCCAATCAAAGCAGTGATCAAAATAGGATCCAAAGTGTGGTAACACCCTGTTCCATGATGAGTGCTTATCCTATCAGGCCTTTAGTTGTTATCACCTCTGCTACTTCAGTGACTCTGCTACTGCATTGATTCTGTGATATTTTGTTGACTGAGTTATTTCTTCTCCAACCTCATGATCTCATCAAGCCAGAGAGCGTCACCAGATTCAAAATGTTTTTTCATCCTGACCCACGACGAATGACTCAATGAGTCTGAGATTGCTTGATCGAAGCAGTGATAATTGTAGAATGCAAAGTGCTGTAACACCCCGTCCCACGATGAGTGCTTGTCCCTTCAGGCCTTTACACTGTTACACTTACTAATCCATGAGTTACACCTTCCATGTGATGATCAGATTTAATGAATAATTTCCTACTTAGAGAGATCAGACTAACTCAGAGCACACTCGAGATTCTCCTTTAGTAAATTGTTGAGACAAGGTTTTGAGATGATGCTAATAGACAAATGACTTCTTCTACCCGAACTTATTTACCTCTCTGGACTGATTCTACTCATGCTTTAGTGTCTATGATTCCCAACGCCTTTCGGAGACCCAAGAAGGTGTTGAAATCAAGAGGTTTAGTAAAAATATCAGCAAGCTGCTTCTCAGAGGAGACATGTTCAATGACAACAAGTTTCAATTCCACCAACTCTCTAACAAAGTGATGTCTAAGATCTACATGCTTAGTGCGAAAATGTTGAACATGATTTTTAGTTAGGTTAATGACGCTCATGTTATCACAGTGAACAAGCATATTATCAGTGACATACCCATAATCAACAAGCATCTGTCTCATCCACAGTAGTTGAGTGCAGCAACTTCCCAAGGCTATGTATTCGGCTTCTGCTGTGGATAAGGACACACATTTTTGTTTCTTGCTATGACATGACACCATGTTGTTTCCTAGAAAGAAACATCCTCCTGAGGTACTCTTTCTGTCGTCTACACACCCTGCCCAATCTGCATCACAGTAACCTGCAAGATTTGCATTAGTCTCAAACGTGTAATGTAAACCAAAATCAAGTGTACCCTTCACATATTTGATCACTCGTTTCAATGCGTTCATGTGTGATTCCTTAGGTGAAGCTTGATATCTTGCACAGATACCCACATTGAGGCACAAATCTGGACGGCTAGCAGTGAGATAAAGTAGACTGCCGATCATGACTCTATAAAGTTTCTCATCTACTCTATGACCTTCCTCATCACGCGATAGCTTAGTGGTAGTACTCATCGGCGTTCTGGCCGTTTTGCTGGTCTCCATGCCAAAACGCTTAACCAGATTCTTTGCATACGTACTCTGTGTTACCACAATACCATCTTCCATCTGTTTAATCTGAAGGCCTAGGAAGTAGCTAAGTTCTCCGACCATGATCATCTCAAATTCCTTGGTCATTGTCTCCACGAACTCAGCCACCAGGTTCTTAGATGTACTGCCAAAGATGATGTCATCAACATACACTTGAATTACAAGAAGATGTGAGTCGATATCCTGAATAAAGAGAGTTTTGTCCACACCTCCCCTTTTGAAACCAGTCGAGATCAGAAACTGTGTCAGCCTTTCATACCATGCTCTGGGAGCCTGTTTTAGTCCATACAGAGCTTTTCTCAATTTGTACACATACTCAGGATGATGAGGATCTTCAAAACCTTTAGGTTGTGTTACATACACTTCTTCTTGAAGTAACCCATTCAAAAACGCACTCTTCACGTCCATTTGGTACAACTTGATCCGCAGTTTACATGCAATAGCAAACAAGAGACGAATGGATTCCATACGAGCCACAAGAGCAAATGTCTCATCAAAGTCGACTCCTTCAATTTGAGAGCATCCTTGTGCTACAAGTCTGGACTTGTTCCTGACAACATTTCCATTTTCGTCAGTTTTGTTCTTGTGCAGCCACAAGGTCCTAATAACATTCGCACCGTCTGGCCTTGGAACAAGATCCCATACCTGCAGTCTGATGAATTGCTCCAACTCCTCATGCATTGAGGCTGTCCAATATTCATCCTCTAGAGCTTCTTGGATGTTTTTAGGCTCAACCAGTGACACATAGCATTCAACTTTAGCCATTTCAACCATGAAGCAAGCAAGTTTGATCATTTCTTTGAAGTTAATCTGCTTCTTTCGAGTCACTCTCTCATCGTACACACCTTCAATGACGTCGTCAGGTGAGTGATTTTTGTGAACCTTAGTGGACTCAGGCAGTATCTGATCTTCTACATCCGACACTTCATCTGATTTTTCTTCGGGTAGTTCTGAGTTTCTGGTCACACAACCATCCTCAGGTGTAACACTCACACTTCTCTGTGTAGCAGTAACTTGATAGAATTCTATACTGTCGTCAAACACGACATTTACCTTGTCATCAATTCTCTTGGTCCTTGAGTTGTATACTCTAAAGGCTGTGCTATTGGTAGAGTATCCTAGGAACATTCCCACATCACTTTTTGCATCAAACTTTCCTAAGTGATCTTTGTCGTTCAGAATGTAACACAAGCAACCGAAAACATGACAATATGCCAGATTTAGTGTTTTTCCCTTGAAGATTTCATACGGAGTGGTCTTAGTTTTCGGCTTCACATACACTCTGTTGATGATGTAGCATGCAGTGTTAACATCTTCTGCCCAGAAACCCGACGCAACCGGATTACCTGCCAGCATAGCTCGTGCCATTTCCTGAAGCGTTCTGTTTTTCCGTTCAACAATTCCATTTTGTTGTGGAGTGCGGGGAGCTGCATATTGATGTTGTATTCCTTGCTCTTGGCAAAACTTATCAAACTCAGCATTTTGGAATTCTCCCCCATGGTCGCTTCGAATTTGAACAATTCCTCCTTTCTCCTGTTTCAGTTGAAGGGCAAGAATTCGAAAACTGTCAAATGCATCAGATTTATTCTTCAGGAATCTGACCCAAGTGTACCTGGAAAAATCATCAACAAGAACAAATATTTATTGCTTTCCAGCAACACTTTGTGGTGAGATTGGTCCCATAAGGTCAATGTGAATGAGTTCAAGAATATTCTTTGAGTTTATCTGAGATATCTGCTTGTGTTGGACCTTCACCTGTTTTCCCTTGCAGCATGCCTCGCATACTGTATCACTTCTTTCCTTGAGGTCCGGAATTCCTCTAACAACTTCGGCTTTAACCAGACGCATCAACCCATGTGCATTCATGTGTCCCAGTTTTTTGTGCCAAAGATCAATCTGAGACACTTTTTCTGTTAAGGACTTATCTGTCGCTTTCCACATGTAGCAGTTGTTGCCTGAGCGATATCCATAGAGAACCACATTTCCTTTTTCATCTACTGCTCTGCACTCTGTTCTGGAGAAAATAACCTCAAGACCCTCATCACAGAACTGACTCACACTGATGAGGTTGGCTTTCAGTCCATCCACATAGTACACATTCACCAATTGTGGCTTATCCTTCTTAGTTATCTTCCCAACTCCTCGTATCTTCACTTTTCCTCCATCACCAAATGTCACTTTGCCACCCTTAAGCTTCTGTACCTCCTCCAAACATTCGAGATTTCCAGTCATGTGTCGCGAACATCCACTGTCAAAGTACCATTCCATCTCATTACGATCCACATTTTCTGCCGTGGTGTAAGCAACATGACCAACTAGATCAGTGAAATCGTTCACACGCCAAGAAAGTTCACTGTCCTCATCGTCTTCATCCTGTGACATATCTGAATCAGTGAGTGACTCACTCTCATCGTTGGTGCAATCCCAGTCTTGCAAATACGCCATGTGACACACTATTTTATCTCCAATTTCCTGAGTAAGCATTTGTGGATCTCTGGTTGTTGTCAATGACATGACTTGGTTATGAGCTCTACTATTGTAGTTAGGATACATATCGGCCTTTGCAATCCATACATGCCCAAATTTACTTGGTTCCATGAAACACAAGTTTAGTGCCCATGCACGCTTGTACTGATTTCTACGAAAGTAACAGTTGGAGACCCTGTGTCCAGGTTTACAGCAGAAATGACATCCATTTCTTCTTGTGTTGACCTTCTTTCTTCTTGCATGTACAGACGTCACATTGTCTGATTTGACAGTAATCGGTGTGATCGTGTCAGGTGCCTTCACAAACTTGATGCCTTCTGATCTGTTAGCCATCTGAGATGTTGATCCTTGGTACCCAAGACCCCAATTTACACTAGGTGATTGTCCAACTGATAGAATTTGATCCAATGAGTCTGATCCTGTGTTGAGCATCCTCAGTTTCTTGTAGTTCTCACTCATCTCACGCTGCATTACCCGATTTTTGTCTTTCTCAGTACTCAGTAACTGTAACGCTTGATCCAGCTGAGTTTGTACTTGTGACAAGTGATATGCCTCATCTGAGGTGATCTTTCCATGAATCACACTCTTGTCCTTCTCCTTTGTTTGATTTGGCAACTCTCTTGTCTCAGGCACTTCATCCGTTCGTTCCAACTCCAATATGTTTACTTGAGCCTTCAACAATGCTTTGTCTTTGATAAGCTGAAGATTCTCATGACTTAGTTCAGTAAACTTGTCATACAAAATTCGATATTCTGTCTTCAGCTTTGCATCACCATCATCCAGATCAATCTCTGCCTCTGACTCAGAGTCCGAACTTGAAATTTCATCAGTTGTCTTGTCTTCTTCAACCATAGCCACAAAATTCATACATAGATCGTCACTTTCATCATTGCTCTCTGATTCAGTGTCACTGAAGCACACTAGTGACTTGTCCTTCTTCAAGGTGTTAGGACACTCGCTCCTGGTGTGTCTGTATCCCTTGCATTCGATGCACTTCAGTTCCTTCTTCTTCGCCAGTGGACACTCATTACGATAGTGTCCATATCCTTCACATTCATGGCACTGTAAGTCTTTTCTGCGATTTCCCTTTCCAGGATCATTCCTGTTTGAGCTACGTTCTCCATCTCTGGACTGATAACGGTTGTTAGACTTTGTCTGTCCTTTTTCAAACCTCTTTGCCATTTTGTTGAAGTTTTTGGCCATCAGAACCATGTTGTCCTCAATTCGCTTCACACGATCATCCTCCTTAGTCTCAGCAGAGAATGCTATCCCTTTCTGTCCTGCGGTCTTATCATCACTCCGTTCCAGATCTTGAACTTTGAGAATCCCAGCGAGTTGGTCGAACTTCATTTCGTCAGTATTAACTGCAATCTTCAACACAGCTTTGTATGCTTCAAAACGTGGAGGTAAGCATCTCAAAACCTTCTTGACCAGCTTCTTCTCTTTGTATTTTTTCCCAAGAACAGATGCTTCATTTGCTATGGAACTGATTTTCGAGATGAAACTGCCAATTGACTCATCATCCTCCATACGCAGATTTTCAAATTTAGAAGCAAGATGATCAATTCTTGTCCGCCTCACACTCGTGTTTCCTTCAAAGTGATTAATAAGAGTTTCCCATGCTTCCTTTGCAGACTCGCATCCTTGGATAAGTTTGAATTGATCTAGATCGACTGACGAGAAGATGGTTGTGAGTGCTTTTGAATTAAACTTAGATGCTGCTTTATCAGAGTCAGTCCACCTCTCCTTAGGTATTGGAGCTGTTGACTTATCATCCATAATCATCACAGGGGCTGTCCATCCCTGTTCAACGGCTGTCCACGCATCCTCATCGATACCCCTAATGATGTGACGCATCCTAGCCTTCCAGTGTCCAAAGTTTTCTTCGTCGAGCATGACTGGCTTCTGTAAAGATACCAGTTCCTTCATGGTTTCCATGGTGATCGCAGGATCTCAACCTGTAAGTAGACTAACGCAGTCTACAGAGGTGACCTGCTCTGATACCAAATGAAAGATCAAATGGATACCACAATATCTAGACGAACACAACTTTCACACAAAGAAATACGTTTTATTAAGTCACAATTGAGCAAACTACTTCGTTTTACACAACGTCAATCCTGACTTGACACGAACCAATTCTTAAACTAACTTAGCACAGAGAACAACAATCAGTTTCCTCTTGCTAAATACTTGCTCGAGCTAGCACAGCTGCCAATACTCGTAAGAACTAAACGTTTAAAACCCCTACCTAGACATCTCCTAGGTTACAGCTATATATACTCTGTTACTTGATCATCTCACCCCTGAGATCACGCCAACAGAATATCTTCACTTGCTTTGCACCAAAGCAACGTCATCCTTATCGTCGAACTCGACTTCATTCAAATCGAACCGATCTTGAACCGGTATTCCACATACCGAACCAGCTGTGTAACACACACTCTGTTTCACATCGAACCAGCTCAACCTCTTGAGCTAACAAAATATCTATATATTTTCATATAATTATCTAGATAATTAAGATAAATAATCTAGGAACTATCTGGTTTGTGAACACTTGGCTCTGAGCCTGATTTCTCGTAGTTGGTATGTGGCCTTGTAAGCACATTTTGGCACATAGCCTTGTCGGTACATGGCCTTGTAAGCATGTGGCTCTGTAATCAATAGGAGCCATCGGATTAAGAAGGTACATGGTAGACCACTCGATATTATTCAGTGAGCATCTATGTTGCATAAAACGGATATGCGGAAATGAAATGTTTGAAACGTCAAAACGTAATTTTTATTTATTAAGGAATTTGAAACGTTTTGGAAACGATTATAAATAAATA
>OVBX01004376.1:0-14733 GCA_900406325.1 Erucastrum elatum
TATATATATATATATATATTTATCTGAACTCTCATGTTTTAAAACAAATAGTTTTCTTCCATTTTCTTTATAGAAGATCAATGCGTATTATGATTCGTAAAGTGTTTTCAGTTAATTTAACTATAGTTTGCACAATATATATTGGTATAATGAGCAATTTTCCTAAGACCTAACACAAGATAAATACTTTCCCAATGATTTCCAATGATTGTAAATGTAACCATATTCATATTCACATCCATATCCACATTCATATTCATTTTTATATCCTTACATATTCACCTTAATTTACATATTCATATCCATATTCATATTCATGATCATATTCATATTCATATTCATATTCATAAATCTCATATCAAAGATCGAATGGTTATATAGTTATACCAACTAAGAGATCTCAAAGTCTTACCTCTTCCCATACTCATCGTCGAGGATCCCTCCTGTGTTCCAGACGGTATGATCGACTTCTCTTTGGGGCTCTCGTTGAGATCCATAGTATATAATTAAAAGTGAGAGGAGTAATGCGAGAGTTTGAGATTTTATTGAGTCCCTTATATGACCATATGAAAGAACGGGAAATATCTTTATAGTCTGGAACTTTTTTTTTGTTTGAGTTTTTTCTTAATTAACTTTTGACACCTGTGCCATTTAGTATATTGTATTAATGAAATTTGAACTTATATGTATACATTATGTGTGTGCATGCATCTATATTAAACAGGTAATATCCCAAATGATAGAAAGAAATTTTTGTCTGACTTTTTAAAATAAGTTCAATTCTTATTTCTATATATATAAATAAATTTTAATATTTGATTTTTATATAAGGCATTAGTAAAAATGTATATGTATTATTTAATATAAATTTATATAGAAATAAATATATTTCTTTGTTTCGTATTTACAAAAAGAAAGAAATATATAGTTTAAGAAATTTAAAATTCTATCATTAGAAAATTCTCTTTGGGTTGATGGTCACTGGTCGTTAATTTCCTCCTACTGCAAGAGGTCTCCAGTTCGAGCAGGTCCGAAATCACTTCGCTGGGAAAGTGATGGTCGTATTGTGTCGATTATAAGAGAGTTTCAAAGCACCAAACTCTTATGTGTCCTTCATAATCCTTCATTATGCAGTGCTGCCAGTCAGTGCCGGTCCTGAGTTTTGCCAAGCCCAATTCAAAAATAACAAATATATTTTTTAGTACAAAATTTAATTGTTATTGTTATTATATATAATTTTTTTAAATGAATAATGATTAAAACGACTTTTATTTGTTTCATTATAAGTATTTTACATTTTCTTAATTGATTTATTAATATAAACTTTATTATTTTGATATGTTTAGATATTTTATTCTAATTACATCTACAAATGTATCAAATTTTATTAATTTTTTTACATTTTCTTTAGAAATAAGATGAAACCACAAAGTGTGCCCCATCCCAATGTATCATGGGTTTGGGGTCAAACCCGGCACTGCTGCGAGTGCATTGTACGGATTTGGGCTTTATACTACAACATGTCCGATGGATTTTACAAGTTTGTGAAGTAAGTAACTATTTATTATTGTTAGATTTTATTAATTTAGAGCAACATTTTTAAGGGTTCTTGTAGATTAAGATCCTTGTAGATTAAGAGATATGAGCACTAACTTTTTCGTGTTGTATTAATAGGAGGCTCGACAGCTTTGTAAAGACACCTTTTTTACATTGAATATAATCAGACCTTTCATAGTTCATATCTTCCTTGTTTTCGGTTATTCACTTCAATCAACAAAACACGAGAAACAAGTCGACTCAAAGAACCTCAGCTGAAGCTTGACGCTGCGCCAGTTTACCAACCAGAGATCAACTTATTTCTTGGCCTACTTTCTCTAGTGGACTAAGTATGAACCGTAGGAGTTGGTAACTCCATGTTACTCCTGAGATTCAATTATATACTTCAACTCGAAACAAGCTTATTTGGCAAAGTTGCATCTATACAATATGGAGAGGACGTAATGTGAGAGATTGCACCGCGACGTCCATGGTTTTCTTTGACCTAATGAGAGCAGCAAGCGACATTATGCAGTTATGGTTTCCTTTGATCTAGTCTTATGTCAGTCAAACAAAATGTTGTGTCATTACTCTACAATCAACACATATCCCCAAACTCATGACACATAGTAAACTTTACATAGAACTAGAAGAAACCATTTTGTTTTCTAAAATATCTCCTACTATAAAGTTATTAGTATTTAGCAGGGGTTTGATGTGAATTTTTATGATAAATAACTCAATCAATTACCTGAAAGTGTTTGGGGCTTGAAAGAAGCTCATGAGCTCAAACCTTCTTTGAACAAAGCTTAAGACCCTTTTTGCTTCAAACCTTCCTTCTCATGATTGTGAGAACTTAATAAAATGTAAATAGATACATATAACTAATATATTTTTTTTTTTGGGAATCAAATCTCCCATTGGGTTGTTCTAAAATTTAAATTGAACATCTTTAAAAGTTAACAAAATAAACGTTACAGTATGAAAGAAATAGACGGATCTCGAAATTTATATTCTTCGTTTACAAACCCAATAAATGGGTTAAGGCCCAGTAATGAAGCTTAACAGTTTATCGGCAGTCTTGAAATTCACCAGGTTCGTTTTGGATATAAATGATCTATAAGCCCAATATTTATATAGGAAAGTTTATTCCATCGATGATTTGGATTGATTTTCGACCAAAAAAAGAAAGTTGATCATTGTAATTCATCTATGTTGTTTCTTCCTTCGTCAAATTCAAGTTTCGTTCTGAAATTTTGAGTATCTTCTATATTTCTAGTACACATTAACCTATGTATTCTCAAGATTTACAGACTGATTAAAATTCAAGTAATAATTCAAAAAACGGGTATCAGTCGATTGTTATTAGTTTTTTTTTTCGACCAAGAAGTTGTATATTCATAACCTTGTACATTCTTTTTGAACGAGATTTAGATAATTTAATAGTATAACTTTATATTGGATTTGCAGGCTTCTCCTCACATGAATATGCGACCTCCATTTTTCTTTTACATTTTTGGCGGAGCTTAACTACTACACCAACTAAACATTGGTTAGTTACATCATCAATAATTTGAGATCTCACATCTTAATTTTTGGATTATATGATGGTGTGTAATGCAAATACCCATTTTATAGGGCAGATTTATTGTTTCTTTAGGTTAATAAGAAAGAAGATGCAAACTTTAGTAAATTTATGTGAAAGCTTTTTTAAAAGAGGTGAAAATCACAACGCCAATCACGCCTACCTTTTTCTTCTTTTTTATAAATTAGTTAACTTCTCAAGAAGTGTCGGGTAGGTAAAATAAAAGGGAAAGGTTATGTAATTGGGGGAAAAGTTAAGGTGCAAGGCTGACTCTGTCCCTTTGTTTTCCAAACATCATCAACTGTCTCGTCGTACCAATCATACCTTCACCATGTTGTTTGTTAATTTTTGTCGGCACACTAGTTAATATAAATTGGCTAATTATAACGAGAAAAAATAATTAGCAGTTTTTTATATACATATTTGAGAATGTCCGGTTTATAGATTTCTCTTAGAATTGTTGTTAAAACATACCTTCTCCGTACTATTTAGATGGAAAAAAATTTGGTCCAAAATATTTGATGTTCTCGTTATTGTAGGTAGAATTTAATACCATTTGAATTTTATGACCAGTTATAAAATACTATATTTTTTTCTATTGATTGAATTAATTTCATTTAATGATATTTTTATGTAACCAATATAAATTACATAAAAATTTGTATTTTTTTAATCTATGTACAAAAACCTTAAAACTCACTTATATTAATACAGATGGAATAAAAAATTATATCCTTAATAAAAACAATTTCCAATATTACTCCAATGTAATTTGTTCAACAACTATCATTGTTCTAGTTATGTAAATTTTATAAACTCGAGTTTTAGAGACAAATGCAAGCTTGAATAAACATCAGTATTGTATTTGTTGTAAGTTGAGTTATTCATAATATGGATGTTAAAACTTATAATATATGTTTACGACATGTCAGAATTGTCGGTATAATTATAAAGGATGTTAAAACTTATAATATATGTTTATATAATCTGAGTAAAAATGGTGGCCTAAACTGAAGCTCTATCAGAGTTTTGATTGCTGGTGCTGAAAATGACAATGATAAAAATTTGACTAAGAGCTACCAACCTTCAAGATTACATAACATTTCTCCCTTTTTCAAATTATTGATTGATGAAAAAGCTTTGCGATTTTACTGTAAAACTAAATTTCATTACTAGTCTATTTAACAAACACGTTTGGTATTATAATAAACTCATACCATCATTCAACCGAATACTAAACTTGCAAAAGAAAAAAAAAGTCTTAACACTAAGCAGATTCATGCATTGTGTAATGATTTTGACCGCTACTGGGGACATTACTAGTTAATTATGACTCCAGTGAGTCATATATCAGAGTCCTGATTAGTAGAAATCTAAACCTAGAATATCATCTGAACCCCAATATGGACAATTAAACTTGAAAACTAAGCATATAGAAGAGACTCAACATCTAAATACTGAAACGAATTGCACCAATAACTTCACTTTTTCTGACAAAGAGACACAAAGAAATGCATTATTTACTGTAGATAACTTTTCATACTTTGGGTAAACTTTTTGGGCGTTGTAGGGTTATGTTCACCCATACAAAGTCACACCTAGGAGTGGAGAACAGCAATCATTCACACAACCACCGTTCCTACTTTCACCTTTTTTCATTTCTTCTGACTAATGATTTACCATCATAATATTTACTTACATATATCAAAGTGTAGATCCAAAACTGATTAAAGAAAATTACAGCTGATACTATTTAATAAAACGTTACAATGTTATTTACTTGTATGTTTATAAATTTTAACATAAAACATACATTATCCTTTTTATTTATAGTCCTCACTTCCTAATCAGTGTTCTGTACATAACTTTTGTTTTTTTTCTTCCTTCAGTTTTTGTTTTATACAATAAAATAAAAAATAAAAACGAAAAGAAAAAGCACAATGTAAAGATTCCATACTTTTGTCGTTTTTATCAATTCCATTTATTTATCTGTTTCGAAAATCATTTCTCTCGTCACACTCACTCTTCTCTTCCCGCCAACACGCCATGGCTACTAAACCTCTCCTCCTCCTTCTTCTTCACCTCTCCGTCTCCTCCGCCCTAAACGACACAAACGCCCTCACACTCTTCCGCATCCAGACCGACACGCACGGCAACCTCGCCTCAAACTGGACCGGCTCCGACGCTTGCTCCTCCTCATGGCGCGGCGTCTACTGCTCACCCTACTCACACCGTGTCACCGGACTCTCTCTCCCTTCCCTCTCCTTACGAGGACCCTTGACTTCCCTCTCCTCCTTAGACCAGCTCCGCCTCCTCGACCTCCACGACAACAGACTAAACGGCACCGTTTCGCCTCTCACGAACTGTACCAACCTAAGACTTGTGTACCTCGCAGGAAACGATCTCTCCGGTGAGATACCGAAAGAGATCTCTTCTCTCAAGAGACTGATCCGTCTCGACCTCTCGGACAACAACATACGAGGAGTCATCCCCAGAGAGATTCTCGGGTTGACCCGGGTACTAACGATCAGGCTCCAGGACAACGAGTTAACGGGTCGGATCCCGGATTTTTCTCAGGTTGGTTCGCTTCTTGAGCTCAACGTCTCTTACAACGAGCTCCACGGGAAGGTCACCGACGGTGTGGTCAAGAAGTTCGGAGAATTGAGCTTCTCCGGTAACGAAGGTTTATGCGGGTCGGATCCTTTACCGGATTGTTCTTACACGAACGACCCGGAATCTTCAAACACGGATCAGACCGTCCCGTCGAATCCAACGTCTCTTCCTCATTCTCCGGTCATCTCCGGAGATCCGAAGATCCACCACCGTCGAGGGTTGAGCTCCGGCGCCATCGCCGCCGTCATCGGCGGCGGTGTGGCGGTGATCGTCTTAGCCTCCTTCGCGTTCGCGTTCTGCTGCGGGAGGAGTTCAGACGGGGGAGCGAAATCCGCGAGCCTGGAGAGCGGTTTCGCCGGCGGCGGAGGAGAAGGGAAGAGGCGGAGCAGCTACGGCGGAGAAGAGAGCGACGCGACGTCGGCGACCGACAGGAGCAGGCTCGTGTTCTTCGAGAGGAGGAAGCAGTTCGAGCTGGAGGATCTGCTGAAAGCGTCGGCGGAGATGCTCGGGAAAGGAAGCTTGGGGACGGTTTACAAGGCGGTGCTCGACGACGGGACGACGACGGTGGCGGTGAAGAGGCTGAAAGACGCGAACCCGTGTCCGAGGAAGGAGTTCGAGCAGTACATGGAGATTATCGGGAGGCTTAAGCATCAGAACGTGGTGAAACTCAGAGCTTACTATTACGCTAAAGAAGAGAAGCTTCTTGTTTATGAGTATCTCCCTAACGGAAGCTTACACTCACTTCTACATGGTTATGTCTCTTTTTAAACTTTAGATTAAGTGTTCTGTTCTGTCTTATTAGTTAATTATAAAATTAGTTTTAAAATTTTAATTGTTTCTTTATAGGGAATCGAGGTCCTGGGAGGATACCGTTGGATTGGACGACGAGGATTAGTCTAATGTTAGGAGCAGCGAGAGGATTAGCCAAGATTCATGACGAGTATAGCATCTCCAAGATTCCTCACGGGAACATCAAGTCCTCCAACGTACTATTAGACAGAAACGGCGTCGCATTGATCGCTGATTTCGGATTATCCCTCCTTCTAAACCCGGTGCACGCTATAGCTCGTTTGGGAGGCTACCGTGCCCCGGAGCAGTCGGAGATCAAACGTCTTTCTCAGAAAGCTGACGTGTATAGTTTTGGTGTTCTTCTCCTCGAGGTTTTGACTGGAAAAGCTCCCTCGGTTTACCCGTCTCCGTCTAGGCCTAGATCAGCGGCTTCGGTGGCTGTGGAGGAAGAGGAGGAAGCGGTGGTTGACTTGCCGAAATGGGTGAGGTCGGTGGTGAAGGAGGAATGGACTTCCGAGGTTTTTGATCCGGAGCTTCTGAGGTACAAGAACATAGAGGAGGAGATGGTGGCGATGCTGCATATTGGTCTGGCTTGCGTTGTGCCACAGCCGGAGAAACGGCCGACGATGGCTGAGGTTGTGAAGATGGTTGAGGAGATTAGAGTTGAGCAATCGCCGGTGGGAGAGGATTTCGATGAGTCAAGGAACTCGTTGTCTCCGTCGTTGGCCACCACCGAAGACTTCGGCCATGTTTGAATTGTGTCTGTCGCTTTGTTAATCAAATATATCTATTGCTCGATTGTGCCCACTTCAAGTTTTCTTGCTTAGATCACCAGTCTGCAACTTTGTCGGAGTTTTTAGCCATGTAAAATGTTATTGTCAATTTGTCACCTTCTCATGATTTGTCATTTCGTAATGTGTTGTGTTGTACTTAAGTATTTTGTTAATAAAACCATTCTCGGTTAATGTTAGAAAAGTGCCCGTTAATTACAGTTTCGGTTAACCGTGTTTGTTAGTGTCAGTCAACCATAATTAGTTTATAGGTCGCTCCTTTTCAATCACTTTTCACGCCTTCCACTTTAAGGCAAAGGCGCACCAAGACAAGGGATTTGCATATCTAGCCTCGCACTAGAATCTACAAGAAAACAAACATAGGAATTTTCGTTGGAACTAAATTCCCGACATATATATTTGTCGGGCTTTGAGGACTGACATGTTTCGACTTGTGCAGTGGCAAGTGAAACTGCGTAATTTTAAAACCAAGTTTAAGCCATGCAAAATTGTAATCGGTCTAGCACATGATTAGCAAATAATTATAAACTAGCATGGATTCATTTTATAAGATTTTAAATTATAGGTTGCTGATAGTTGGAACCATATACAGTTTCAATCATTCCTTTTCAAGTTATTTCTGAGAAATCAAATGGATTCAAATTGCAACAATTTCAAAAAGCTTAAATCGACGATTATCAAAGAAAATCAGATTGCTAAAACTTAAACAATGGATACCGTGGCGCCAGCTACTTCGAGCTGTCTCTTGGCTTCTTCTGCTTCATCTTTCGTCACGCCTTTTATAACGCTCAGATCGCCCCTACCGGTGAGTCACCCATCCCTCTATCGGGCTCGTGGGCCCCACCCCTGTCCGACGGTCGGTCTGTTAATTTTCCAAAGCTTGAAATCATTGTTTACTGACCCTGCAATCACCACCCGACATTTCCCCGTGCTTTGGCCTCACTCGCACGCTATCGCAAATCACTTCCCGATAGGTCATCCATCCTTCCACTACTCCAACTCAAGCACACTTAACTCTGGAGTTCTTTCAGGATGTGCTCCGGAAAAGGTAAGTCAACTTTGGTGATATAGGTAGCCAAATCAATTCATTTAAACCTTTCCATGTACCACAAACCCGGGATGTTACACCTTCCTTGAAAGTCTTCGGAAATTCTTCAGTGAGTTCTTTCACTTGACTCAACGGCACGCCCAGAGCCCTCATCGCTTTAGCCATTTCAATACGATGACCGATGGCTACGTCATTGATAACCACATCGAACTTGGTCTGCTCCTCCACAGTAGCCATCACATCACCACCGTCCTCGAGAGGAGGAGAAAAGACAGCTGCTGCTGCAGCAGTCGCCGAAAAGAGTATTGAAATACCGAACTTGTCTTGGACGTAGTCGGCGAGGATGCGGGACTCTTTGAGTGTAAGAGACGAGATCTTGGATCCAAGCTTCTTGATTTTCTTGGGAGGTTTGACGACGGAGATGGGACTGAGCTCGGCCGCACGGTGGCTTGGGGTGCAAGGATTAGGAGCACTGAAGCGATATGTGGAAGAGAAAAGCAACGGAGTGAGGTTGCCATGGAAAGAGTAATAGTCACCATTCTCACTCTTTCGTTTCTTTTTTCTGAGAATTTCTTTTCTGTCTCTTTGTTTGTGACTGCACCAGAGAATAAGAAGATTTATAAACCCTATATATAAGAGTATTGTTTTACGATCCATGATTAATGTCTATATCCTTATTGTATGAATTAGTGAATTAATTGAGTTTTCCTTTTCTAAAGAGAGCATTTATATTTTGGAACTTTATTCCAGCAAACCTAGAAATTTATAGAGAAATGGAGCAAAACACTCTTCAAATTCTGAAATTAGCAAGTTGACTGTTCCTGATATATTTATAGAGAAATGGAGCAAAACATTCTTCAAATTCTGAAATTGGCAAGTTGACCGTTCCTGATATTACCTCTCTATAGTTGTTTCAGTTGTTGGAACTTGAAGAAGGTAAACCGTTTTTTTAAGTGCTCTGGTTTCCAGGACTCTTATCTCACAGAAGATTAAAACATATCGGGGTTGATTGGTTGTTGATGTAGCTTTATAGTTTTTTTCTTTAGAAAATAAGCTGTAAGATTTTTGCTTCGATTTTATTTTTTTTGGCTTTGGATATTTTTCAAAACACTTGATAAAAGCTGTAGAAAAAAATGATTTCTAGAGCCAATATATTTCTTTTTAAAGACTTTGGACTGTAGTTTTAGATTTTATTAATAAAACTTGATTGCTTTGGTTTTATTGCTTTAAAAAAATTTATGGCTGTGTGAAGTACTCAGAGTCATCACCAATCATCCTATTGTCAAATATTTATCAATTATAACAACAAAAGAACTTTATTTAACCAGTTTTAGATTTCTTGATGTAAAAAAAGAGGGAGTGATTGTAATTTTTTGTCAAACTAAAATTCTTATGTATGTACAAATTAAAAAAGACATTTGGGTTTGCTCTTTTTTGGTTTTACATCATCGATACATTTGTTTCCAAGCATAAATTAGACCAAGAGCGCCCGTGGCCTAATGGATAAGGCGTTTGACTTCTAATCAAACGATTGTGGGTTCGAGTCCCACCGGGCGTGTTTCCTTTTTGATATATCTCCACAGCTCCTTAAACCAGTAAACTTTCCATTCTAATCATCAAAGTTTTTTTTGTTGTTGGTCGTAATCTCGAAACCATACTACAGTATCTTCTTCTGGTTTTAGAGTAATAGCGAATGGTTAGTTAATCACATTCTTTCGAACAATCCAACGACTTCCCCTATCACCACGTGGCGATCTATAAAGACGTTGATCCTCTCTCTCTCTCTCTCACCTTCCCCCAATGTTGTTGTTGTCTCCTCCTCACTTCCCCCGCCTCCTACAAGCGTTCCCCTGATAATAACCATCGGGAGAGATCGTTCGTTCGTGATGAGATAAAAACATCAAAATCGCTATGGCTCTTTCGCGTCGCAACCACTTCTCTCTTCTTAGCGTCTAGGCAGCCGTCTCTTTTACAGAGTCATCATGGGGTTGTCCTTCTCGAACCTCAACGGCGAGCACAACGGCTCCTCGATCGGACCTAGCCTCGGGGACATACCGGAGAGCTGCGTCGCGTGTGTGATCCTCCACCTGACTCCGCCGGAGATTTGCAACCTGGCTCGCCTGAATCGAGCGTTCCGCGGCGCGGCTTCGTCCGATTCCGTCTGGGAGAGGAAGCTGCCGGGTAACTACAGGGATCTTCTCGAACTGTTGCCGGCGGAGAGGTATCGGAGTTTATCGAAGAAGGGTGTCTTCGCGTTGCTCTCTCGTCCTATCCCTTTCGACGATGGTAACAAGGTCCGTTGAAAAGTTTGGAACTTTTAGGGATTAGGGTTTGTTTCTGTGGTAAAAATGTCAACTTTTTGATGTTAGGATGAGTTTAAATTGAAGATTAGAGTTTGTTTCTAGACTGAAAGTGTCTCCTTTTGATGTGGGTATGGCTTGAAATTGAGGATTAGGGTTTGTTTTTATGCTAAAAGTGTCTCCTTTTGATGTGGGTATGTGTTGAAATTGAGGATTAGGGTATGTTGCTACATTAAAAATGTCTCCTTTTGATGTGGGTATGGAATGAATTTAAGGATTAGGGCTAGTTTATACGCTAAAAGTGTATCCCTTTTGATGTGGGTATGGGTTGAAATTAAGGATTAGGGTTTGTTTCTAGACTAAAAATGTCTCCTTTTGATGTGGTTATGGGTTGAAATCGAGGATTGGTGTTTGTTTCTACGCTAAAAATGTCTGATTTTGTTGCAGGAAGTGTGGATTGATAGAGTGACAGGACGGGTTTGTATGGCGGTTTCTGCAAAAGGGATGGCTATCACTGGAATTGAAGACCGTAGGTATTGGAATTGGATTGACACTGAAGAATCAAGGTACTGACTTTTTTCTTCAGCTTTACAAGGTTTAGCTACTATCAAGAGCGTGGGCATTTTGGACTTTGCTTTTGATTCTTCTTGCTTTGTGGATAGGTTCCATGTTGTAGCCTACTTACAACAGATTTGGTGGTTTGAAGTAGATGGGGTGGTGAGGTTCAATCTCCCTCCTGGTACATACTGTCTATCATTTAGAATACACCTCGGGAGATTCTCCAAAAGGTTGGGGAGACGAGTTTGCCATTTCGAACACACGCACGGTTGGGAGATAAAGCCTGTGAGGTTCTCGCTGTCTACTTCGGACGGGCAAGAGGCGTCGTGTGAGTATTACTTGGCTGATAAAGAAGGAGAGCAGACAGGTAGAGGGTCCTGGAGAGATTATAAAGTTGGAGAGTTTGTTGTGGGTTGCTCAGAGACAACAACGGAGGTGCAATGGTCGATGAAACAGATCGATTGCACGCATTCGAAAGGCGGGATCTGTGTGGACTCGGTGTTCATCATCCCGATTGATGTGAAGGAACGCAACAGAAGGAAAGGTGGTGTGAAGTAATAGTGTTAGAAAGAAAGGAAATGTACATCAAACACTTTTCTGTACATACTACATACTTTTGAAGGTGTAAACTGTTTGACGTCTTGAGCTGGTTCTTGAATTAAAGGTATAGCAATAGCATTATGAAATTGATCTGAGTTTTTTGTTATTGTTTTTTACTGCATATTCCATGTGAAAATCAAATTTGTCTTTCATAGCATGATGATGAAAGGACACAATTTAAAGAGATCCATAGTGGAAGAATGTAAGTGGGTACATAGATTTGCTTTGACTAATCTCTAAAAAAGGTTTTGATTCAGTTGTTGTAAGGACCATTCTGTTCTCTGAAAGGGACCAGTAGTGTTGTTAATTGTTAAGACGTGTATCTTGTTAGTCGGAAGTCTATTTCTTATTGAATGCTAGTTTTGTTTTCACGATTGAGATTTGGAGACAGTGACAATTCTGACTTTAGTTGCCACAGGAAAATTAATAAAATGGCAAAAAGGAAAGTAAGGTTTTGTCTTCACCGGCTTGGCACTTGGCTCTCAGACTCAAGTCTATGTCAAAAAAGCTTAATCGTCAAATATCAGAAAAACAAAGCTTATAGATTTTAACTTATTTATTATTGTATAGTTATGGACCGAGACCTATAATCCACGAAGCCGAGAATTGTTCAATACCAACTCAACTAGATGTCAAACTGGTAGCTTTAATCCAAAAGAAACGTTGAATGTCTCTAACCTGACTCGTTCTTGGTTATAAGTTGGTTACTCTTGATTCATACACAATACATTGCTGCTGATGAACATTAAAACCATAGACAAGCCCATGAACTGATCGCATACCACTAGCAAAACTGATCAACAATGTATACTGCAGCCAAGTACCCAAATTCTATCGGCATAAAGAAACCTCGAGTCAAAAGTATATTAGATAGGTGCCAAAGCGGTATTTCAAAATCTTGTGAGGTCGAAACAATTAAGAAGGTAAGTGCAGAGAGATGAATTCTATTCTATAACACCAATCAACGTCTGCCACCACCACCACCCAACTTAGCAGCCTTGGGTGCAGCACTCTTGGGAATATTACCCTTCACTTGAGACTTCTGTTGCTTGGAAGCAAACTCCGCCTTCTTTGCCTTCTTCTCGTCCTTTGTCTTCTTGATTCTCTCCTTAATGTCACTGCAAAAAATCATCAAAAACTCGTTTAGAGTCTAATCAATCACAAATTTTTACAGGTTTCATAAGATGGAACTAACCGTAGGGCAGCTTCTCTGGCTGCATCACGAACTTCAGGCTTCTCTGCTCTCTTCTTTTGAATTACCTCCAAAGTAGCGCCAACGATTGACCTAGAGTACGGCTTCTTGGTTGCACGTCTCCTCTTTTTCACAGCCTCTTGAGCAGCATCCTGGAGAAGAAAAAAAACATACAAATTAGAATCAAAGTCGCAGAACACACAACTATACAAGAAGCATGCATAAAGAGTCTTAACCTTTTTGTGCTGTTTACGGTACATGGCGGTCCATGCAAGCTTGGACGGTTTCAACTTGTTGTGAAAGTAATGCTTACAATTCGAGTTAATGAACAAAAACACCTATTGAATCATGAAGATAATATAATATCAATAAAGAGCAATAAGTAAAACAGAATCTGATTTAAATAAAAAAAAATTGGAAAACATGTGAGCAAATGTACCTGAGAGTCGGATCTGATGAATCTAATCCCCCTGCCTGGGTAAATCTTGTGACCACTGAATCGGCAAAGCTCAGTCCTACATGGTCAACATGTTCTTAGGACATATCACTCTTAACATGTCTCAATCGAAACTAACTCACAGTTAAAACAGGACACACATAAATCTCTCTAAATCTTTAAATGCGCTAAGTAAACATTGCAAGAAACAATCATCCAATCACACAGATTACAAATGGAGACACAACACATGATCAACAAGACCATTTTTTACCATAAGATAAGCACAAACTAAATTAAGCAAAGCGGCATCATTAGCAATAATGCTGCAATGTCTATGAGCTAAGCAGCACCAAGAAAGGGAGAGAGATGCGATTAACTTACTTGAGAACCATGGCTCAGCCGCGGCGCCTAATTTTTTTTTAAAATTTCGAAACCCTAAAAATCTATGGTTTTAGATTAACGATTTGTATTTTAGGCTGATGAATTCCTCTGAAGCCAATACAATAGGCCTATTTGGCCAGTTCAATTTTTAGGCCCATAATGTAAGCTTTTTCAGTATGGTTAACCCGATTTTGCAGATCACTTCATGTGTAGTGTAAACAACTCTTAGTTGTGCAGAGATAAGCATTAAATACAAGAGAAAGATTGAACCAAATGAATAAACACATATGTTTTATCTCTACTACGTACATCTTAATTACACACAAAGCTGATAAGTAGATAGAAACAACATAACCTTTAAACAAAAAAAAAAACAACATAACCTTCCTTTTTTGCCAAGAAAGAACATATCACAAATTCTCTTTCAAACTTAATCAAATAACGTTTTTGTATCAAGTTTAGACTTATCTAAATTATTACGGTATCTCCAATGGTTATTTACTTATTCTTATTTTTTTCCTATAAAATAATGTAAATTCAAAATGAGTTTGAGTTTTGTTCTAAGTGTTTTTCCCGTCTTGCATAATCATATTATGAATACTTTATGTTCTATTAATTTCAAAACCAACGTGATAAATTATCATTTTATGTTTTCAAAAGTTTAAATCAAACATAAAATTATTTATATATGACAAAGTTTCCATTCAAATATATATGCTTATTATAGTGTTGAAATTTTTAAAAACTTCACATATCAAAAATATTTTAGAAAATATATTGATACAAAATTTTTTGCTTGATTCATATTTATTTTTTTAATCTTATTTTTAATTTTATAATAGATAAATATTATTTCAAGATAATAACACAATATATATATATATATATATATATATATATA
>OVBX01004377.1:1046-14733 GCA_900406325.1 Erucastrum elatum
CAACCGTCTTCTTCCACCGCCAAGCAGACGACGGCTGGTGGAGCGTTTTCCGGTTCGATATTAAACCGGAGAATCTCAATCTCTCTCCGGTCGAACCGGTCCGAGTCACTCCGCCTGGACTCCACTGCTTCACTCCCGCAGCTTTCCACGACGGGAAACGAATCGCCGTCGCGACTCGCCGCCGCGGCGTCAACCACCGTCACATCGAGATCTTCGACCTCGAACGCAAAACGTTTCAGGCGGTTACAACCTCGAGCTTCCACCATTACAACCCCTTCGTCTCAGCTAACTCCGAGCTCCTCGGCTACCACCGATTCCGCGGCGAGTCGACTCAGGGCGAGTCAACCGTCCCGAACCTAGAATCCATCCTCTCGCCAATCAAATCCCTCCGTTTGCTGAGATTAAACGGATCGTTCCCGTCTTCTTCACCTGACGGAGACCTGATCGCGCTGAACTCGGACTTCGACATCAACGGTGGGATCAAAGTCGCGAAATCCGACGGCTCAAAACGATGGACGTTGATCAAAGACCGCACAGCGTTCTACAACTCGTGGAGCCCCACGGAGCGCCACGTCATCTACGCATCTCTCGGTCCGATATTTCGTCCCGCCAAAATCTCGGTTCAAATCGCGCGGATTCAATTCGAACCGTCGGTTCTAACCGTCGATAGAGAAGAGGTTCCCTGCGAAGTGAAGTTTCTCACTCTGGATAATACCGGGAACAACGCTTTCCCGTCTTGCTCTCCCGACGGCAAGTCCGTCGTGTTCCGATCGGGAAGATCAGGTTACAAGAATCTTTACGTTTTAGACGCCGTTAACGGTGAATCTGAAGGCGGAGAAGGGATACGGCGGTTGACGGAAGGGCCATGGATCGACACTATGCCTTGCTGGTCTCCGAAAGGAGATCTCATCGGATTCTCGTCGAACCGGCACGATCCGTCTAACGACGCCGCGTTCGGGGCTTACGTGGTGAGGCCCGACGGTTCTGGTTTGAGGAGGATCGATATCTCGGGGCCCGAGGGGTCGGAGGAAGCGGCGAGGGAGAGGGTGAATCACGTGAGTTTTAACAGGGATGGTGATTGGTTAGTTTTCACGGCGAATCTCGGCGGGATTACGGCTGAGCCGGTGGCGATTCCGAATCAGTTTCAGCCGTACGGAGATTTGTACGTTGTGAAGTTAGATGGGACGGGGCTGAGGAGGCTGACGTGGAATGGGTATGAAGATGGAACTCCGACGTGGCATACTGTGGATGATTTGGATCTGAGTAGGTTGAGTTTGAACGGTCAAGATGGAGACAAGCTTGAAGGTCAGTTTGAGGAGCCCTTGTGGATTACTTGCGACATCTAAATCTTTGTTTCTTTCTTTTTTGAATCCTTTTATCACCATAATAAAGTCTCGTTCCTTGGAGAGAATATGTATGTAATATAATTTTTTCATTGAATAAAACATGTTAAAATGGTTTACATTAATTTAAATGGTCACGAGTTTCGAACTATATCCCTATCGCATTTCTTTTTCTCACTGAATCTCGTTAAACCTATTATACAGATATATATTTTAAAAATAAATTATATAATTATTAATTTTTATATAGGTTTTGTGACATTTTTATTTATGAAATATATTATTTTAGTTATTGGTGTAACCAATAGATGAAACAAATAAGTAACTAACCATTTACTAGATTCAACAATAAGAAGCAGCGCCAGTGTTCTTTGTCATACTTCGATGCAATTGATTAAATATCCCAAAGACAAATCATAAATTAGGAAATCAAGATTTAGTAAACTATAAAAGATTATGTTATCAGTTTGGTTTTCATTTTCTTGGAAAAAAAAGTTATAACCATACCAATATAAACCAAAGTTTTAAACTGAACTAGTTATCAAACTAATCAAATTTCAAACCAATCCACCGATTTAAAATAACCAAATTTAATCAAAATTAAAGGGAAAGTCTAAGGTCTTGGATAAAATTAAAACGAAACCAAAATCTTAATTATTTCATAGAATTTTATAAACCAAACCAAACCAACCAAATGCCTAACTAAATCTCAGTTTGGTTCAGTTGAACAATATTTTGTACTTAACTAAACTAAACAAAAAAACGAATAATTGAAACGAACTAGCCGTTTGGACAGAACCACAGCCTACTCGCAAACGTTACACTAAATGAAATACCTTAAGTTGTAAAACTGACAAATGAGAATTATCTCATCCATGTGATAAATATAACTTCTCCTCTTCAATTTTTTTTTTCCAGAATTGCGTTCTAATGTAATGGCCTGAGAGAAGACATAATCTCCAACTCGTGGAGAAGAAAAAGATAGATAACTTAAAAGTCTATTTACGTTTTTAGTACTGAACTATTTCTTTCCTTGGTCATCTTATTTACGCATCTGATTGTCACTTGCACTTGTCCTTCTTGTGAGCTCCAGTGGCAGAGGAAGAAGCGGCTGTTTCAACATATTGCTCGGCGAGTTTCTTGATCTTGTCGCCTTCTTTGATCAAGAAGTTAGCACTCTTGGCTTTGCTATGGTACTTCATCACTTTCTCTCTTGTTTTCGTCACTGCCCATTTGTATTGATCCACGTTTATCACTCTGCTCTTAAACAGTGGTCTGATATGTTCTTTGATGTATGCTTCAACCTATAAAAGAGACAAAAAAGGTAATCAACACAGGAAATGAGCAATTCTGACTTGGGAAATTTGATAGCGTTCATTACCTTCTTGCCGATGGCGTCACTGATCCCATCATCTTTGCTTTTCTCTTCTTTAGACGGCTTCTCGCTTGGATTGCAGTTTGGGATCCTTTTGGGAAGTTTCTTCTCTTGAACGGAAGACTTCTCGAAGTTTGAAGCGATGAACTCCCTGTGCGTGTTGCTCTCACACTCTGAGTCAGGTGCTTTGGCTTGAAGACCGTTATCCGCAGATCCTTCAAGAAGAGGTTTCTCAACTAGTTTCTCTGTCCCAGGTCCATACAGCTCTTCACATTCAGCTAAAGAAAGGATCTCACCTCCCTCTCCCTCGCCCTCAGCATCAGCCTCGGGTACAGTCTCCACAGGAACAACGCTCTTCCCATCTTCTTCACCATTTGTTGTCCCTTCTTGGTTCATTGCTGTTTCTTCATTCCCCAAGACTTCAGATTGATTTAGAACTTTCTCAGGTTGAACAGTGGATAAAACTACCTTCACCTTAGTCAAACCTTCATCCTGCTGTGTTTCTGCAGCTTTTGTAGCCTTGGTAGCACCAATATAGTCTTCGTCATCCAACTCATACTCAAAATCCCCAAAGATGTCTGTATCAGGAACTGAACCGATGTCCAGCACATTATCTGGGCCTACCTCCCTAACTTTGTCTTCTTTATCTGGAGGAACTTCTGACGAACGGTTCGGGCTGTTTGGTGGTGAATCAACAAGACCAGCTGCTTTGAGCGCTTGAAGGACGGCTAGATCATCTGAATCTTTATCATCAACATGTTCTGTTCCGTTATTAGACAGTGGGGCTGAAGTATTTGGTTCTACAGCATTACTGTCCATCGCTTTGCTCTCTGAATGGTGCAGTACTTCTTGTGAGCATAGATTCAGATACACAACTTTGCTACTTGATTTGTCAGCGATCACTTTCTCAATGTTTATAGCATCAGCAACGGCTAGTTCTGTCGCTGCACTTCTTCGAACTTCCAGGAGATTTTCTTTCTTCAATAAATATTCTGTCAAGCGATATAATTGTGCCTGCAGCAAGAGCGATTCACTTGTGAACAAAAACAACGATGAATTAAAAATTTAAGTAAAGATTTTCTTTCTTCAATAAATTTAAAATTAACGAACCTGCCTAACTGCAACAGGAACTTTATTATGGCGACTGGTCGCAAGGCTTGGCTTCATATCAGCTGGAAGTTGAGCCTGATAGCAATCGTAGAAACAAACAAGCAACAATGTCAAAACAACAAATATGTAAAAGCTGACAATGCAAGGGCCGAAAGAATCACACACCAACAACGGATAATTCCCTTTGAGCTCAGGAGAGCCTTCTTTCTCTTCGCTTGAGTTGCTCCCTGCTAAAGCTTTCTTTCTTGCAAGAACCTGCAACGCCCATTTCCTTTTGTCTTTCTTCAGCTCATCTGCATTCTCAAAAATAGGCGGTTTGCTTCCCGAGTTTATTTTTGATCCAGCAGCATTAGAGCTGCTCCCCTTGACATCACTGCTCTTTGGTAAGGTCTTGTCCGCTCCTGTGGTTTTTGCATTGTTTTGAGAGATCCCCGTTTCTTTTGATCCCACAAGAGGTTTTATATCATGATTTCTCGGGAACACAGAGGTATCTGCCAAATATAATCTGGAGAGAATAGGATCTGAAGCCTGTGGGGTTTCAGATGAAACGTTTGTCTCGGCGTCAGCTGGTTTCTTCTTCAAGAGGCTAAGAACAGACTTCAGAGTCTCAATTTTCTCAGGCTTTCCAGCTTTCATACACCGATGCTTCCAGAACTCAACTTCACAGTCCCGATGCCATGCAGTTTTCCGCTTCCCATTCGAATCTGCGTAGATTTTCTTAGTGAGATTCTCTCGGACTTTTCCTTTCTGCAGCATCAACTTCTTTGCCTTCAATGCCAGAGCCGGAATTTTTCTAGGTGCTGCTTCATCCGTTTTGGAACCTGCCACAGCAGCTCTGAAGGCAGCCAAGAGTTTCGGATCAAATTGGTCTTTTCTGATGTCTTCCACTGATTTGTTACGAACGGCCTCTCTTATTTCTTTCCTTAGTTTCTCAACCAGAACCAATGACTCTTTCTCATCTTCCGGTGTCTTCTTAATCTTCTTCACCCTCAAACCCACAGCATTCTCTCCTTCTGAAGACTTATCCGTAGTCTTTGGAAGCGTGGGTTTCTTTTTACTCCCAAATCCTTTAACAATGCTGAATATATCAACAGGTGTATTGTTTGAAGGGGCTCTGCTCTCCTGCTGAATGGTAGCTTTTTCTTCCATTTCCTCTAGCTTTGGTTTAACGAGACGTTCTGCAATCTCAGCCTTAGTTTTCGAATTGTCATCATCACCACTGGTAAAGAAATGACAGGAAAAAAATGTCACACGTTGAAACATTTGTGCACGAATCAGAGTAAAGAGGGAATGATGGTACCAAGAAAAGAAGATTAAATCTGTGAAACTAACCTGCAGTCTGAATGCTTTCTCTTTAAGCTGGCGACATCTGAATTGGAAACGGCTGCACTGGAAAGGGCTGGCAATCATAATACATCATGAAGGACAATGTTAAACTGTGCAGATGCAGGTAATGATCCAATTGCATTAAGCCATACAGAAAATGAAAGAAAGCAGAAGATAAACATGACAACAAAGGAAACTATGTTTCTCACATTTCTCAACATTGACCGGGAGACGCTCCTTTTCTTCAAGTCCTGTAAGGAGGTCTACAGTTGCATAAAAGGAAAAATTAACACTCCCAGCAGCAGCACAGAACAAATCATATTCAGAATCTATACGTAACAAGAACGTGCAACTAAACCTCAGAGGAAAATGTATTACTAATCAATATACCTGCTCTGTTCTCCATGTGTGCAGCAACCAGAGGCTGATTTGAATCAGATGGTAACTCATGTGATAAGGACTGTGTGAACTCCGATTTTCCTGGGGCCTCCTCTGTATTTTCCTTCCTACAACATATTTCCAGCTGCGAGTTATCAGGATCTCCGTACACCGTAGCTTGGACTAACGATGCAGTGGTATCACTTGGTTTCATAGGCCACTCGTCTCCTTTGACTGTTGATACGACAAGAGCTGTCTCGCCATCATCAGCAACTGTGACTGAAAAATTTCCAGAGTAAATAGCCTCGACTGAGCATCCGCTATTTGTGCTTTCAGTAATCTCCATGGGATTTGTTGTCTCCATTGGTGAAGCATCAGATTCAAGTGTTTTTTCACTTGAGAGACACCTGTTCACACACAAAAGGACGAGAGACTATGACAACATAGCTATAAAAAACATAGAGAATATGGCTAAGTATTAGGTTTTACTCAGATTTGGTTATCTGTATCTTTCTATTTAGCAAATAAGCGAAAAGCTAGAAGCTCTCCCATAAAAATGTCTGCCTA
This sequence comes from Erucastrum elatum, assembly GCA_900406325.1. Classification (NCBI taxonomy): domain Eukaryota; kingdom Viridiplantae; phylum Streptophyta; class Magnoliopsida; order Brassicales; family Brassicaceae; genus Erucastrum; species Erucastrum elatum. The sequence goes on from OVBX01004377.1 coordinate 7,146, forward strand.
TGCCTAATCGGCTACTACTAACAGACACAATGAAATGAATAATATGGAATGGAACCTACCTCGGACATACCCAAGTATCCTCTGATGCAATTTCCAGATCAAAATCCACACAAATAGCATGATACCTGTTAGCACAGAGGAATTTAACAATCAGAAGGTAAGAATCCTCTAAAGAATGCTTTTATGATCAAACTATAATACCCTTTAAGAATGCTCTAAAGATGAACAATCTAGAACAATAGAAACGTAAGAACATGCACGTACAAGATTACAAGGACCAGTATTTTTGTCGTTTACATATCATATAATAAACTTCCTTCTTGCGATGGTGATCGGTAAAAACAGGTAGGGAAACTAAGCTACATACACAACAATCTTTATCTAAAAGCATAAAAGACACAAACAACTTAGAGAGCACCAGAAGTTCACCAGACAAAGAACTTCAGTGATCCAACAAAGAAGGTAAAAGAACCAACTTGACACATTACACATAAGAAACAGCCCATGAATGAGGTTCAACAGGTAATAGTTACCATGTGTCACAAGAATCACAAGCAATTGATGTATCGAGGTTTGAATCCTCTCCAATGTAATTGAAGGTGTTGCGGATCTTGCAGAGATCTCCATCTAAACAGATAACTGCCTACAAAATGAGTACGAAAGTTTAGAAACGTAGTTTGTAGTAACTTGGAAAAAGGCGTATATGATAATACTTACATTTTCGTCAATATAGTGTGATGGAGAAGATAGGGCGTCAGTCTCTTCTTCAGCACACCAATCTTCATCTCTGCATGTATTTGATAGTTAAGCTTAACCTCAGTGGACACAACAGTTTTTCCAATAATCTATGTTACGCATTTTTATTTTCAACATTTCAATCACTAGTTCGTGTAATCATACTATGCCATTTCGTATGATAAGCCACTCAACAAAGACAATCAGATGGTTCAGGAAAGTAAAGTACTTCAGCGAGGAAAATAGAAGCATGAAAATAGTACCCTGATAGCGAAACCTCATCAACCTTGCTGCTTTCACCTGAGTCATTCACCTTCACAAGCAAACAAAATTAGCAAAACCCAAGAGCTCCACTTACAAAAACGATGAGATAAAGAAAAAAGAAACAGATATGAGGAGATTACTTACAGGGACACAAGTAATCAACTGAAACTCTCTCTGACAGAGAGGGCAGAGGTTCATAATCGAAGACCAATTATCAATGCACTCAAAGCAGAACCTGAAACATTAGAGATAGGCATTAAACAACAAGCAGTGAGGTGAGTAAACTCTTAAGGACTCTAAGAAAAGATGGAGCTAAACGGAAAGAAGCTATCATTACCAGTGCTGACAACAATCAAGAAGGCCTCTATCAACAATGATGTCCATGCAAATCCCACATCTCTCCCCTTCAAATCCAGCCATATCCTGTTCCAAAAACAAACTAAAAAATATCAAAACAGAGAACTTTATAATCCACAAACACAATTACTTTAATAATCCTTTAAGCAGTAGTTTCTGTTCATGATAATAACTCTGAAGCTACTACATATACAAGTGTTTTGCAGGAGAATCATTCACAAGTTTAAGCTCAAAAATCACAAGATAATAAGTAGGACCCAATGATTAGGTCAAACCAAAAGCGAAGAAAATAGGCAGAGAAAGTCCAAAGTTTTACACTAACATTATGTTCAACTTCCCCAGCTTCGTCTTCAAGCAAGTTCCCAGCGTCAAAATCAAGCTCCATTTTCTGAAAATCAAGAAAACACAAGAAGTGATCAAAAAGACGAAATCGATTTCCTCTCCGACGAGAACGAATCCTGAAGAAAAAGTTCTTTAAAACCGGAGAATCTACCTCGGATCAGAAACTACGAAACCCTAGAAGAGAAATCTCAGAACCCTTTCTTTCACCCAAGGAGGATGAAATTAGAAAAATATCTTTAAAAGGTGAAGTTTCTTCTCTCTCTCACCAAGGGCAAAACTGGAAAAATGTGTGAAATTTCACGGAGGGAGAAGATGACGTCACCTCCTGAGGGTTAAGAAGGGAATAAATGAAAACTATCTACGTCGAAGAATAAAATTTTCCGTTTATATACAAACGAAAGAAGGACCCACACGTGCTTTTTTGGGTGGGTCGTCGACTAGTCTAACTTTCTGATTCATGTGGGCCATTTACGCGAACTCACGGATAAATTGAGCCCCAACGTTGTAAAACTTGAATTTGATCGACATTATCTTACCTGTTTTCTTCACAGCCCCGTATGTTTCTTTTAAGTACAAAAGACCCCTCATATTTTATTAGTTTCAGAATCAACCCCATAGTATTTCTTTTTTCACTTTGTTTTTTTTCTTTCGTCAATCTCTTTTTTTTTTCTGATGAATTTATTTGCGTCCTTAGTGGAGATAAACAATATGATATACAATGGGCTAAAATATCAAAATTCAAAACTCATTTACAACATGTTCTTTATGTGCATTTTTGTTGTTCATGGAGCATTGTTTCTAGGGTGACACATGTCTACGTGGCGACCATCCATACATTCGGCGAGGACGGCGTTAACAGCGTTTGTAGGATGAAACTGGTCCCACCATAGATGTCAAGCGGCGTTGGAGCAGGTCATCTCCGGCGAGACGCACGGAAGCCATCCCTTGTACTTCCATAGCCCACAAACTAAGATTAAACCCCAATCTGAGAAGCCTCTTTCACATTTGAAGAGTTTCAAGATGATCGGCAAGCTCCATATATATATAGTCTACGGACACTCTTAGAGAACTCCGTATGGAAGCTTCTCAAGTGGGATTAATAAGGTTTATTTTGATAGCAACAGTCTTTTTGTTAACTAAGGATAGAGATGGAAGTGTTGACTTTGTTGTTGTTCACCGTAGAGTTGGTGGTTCAATTGAGGATATCCATTGCGCTTTCAAACACATCCCAGTAGATAATGGATACGCCTCGAAGCTCACGGTTAAGCTGATCCACAGTGTATCTCATGACGAAGTTCGAAACCTTAACACTAAATGTTAAATGATGAGACTAATTCGTTTTTATTACTTGGTGGCCTTAGGGCATGTGCAATGGGGAGGTCAAGAGAGAGGGTCACACGCTTCCCCCAAAAAAAAAATTATTATAATATTAATGTTACAAGACTCTGCCTTTCTACGCCTCTTGGGAGTGAACCGGTTCACTGCTTTTTCGCGGGACCCATGCCACGTGGCGTCCCGCGATTGGCCCAATATCAATTTTTTTTTTTTTTTTTTAAAAAAGCAAAACGAAAAACGAATAAAATAATATAAAATCAAGCATTGGAATTCGGGAAGGTGGGAATTACCATTGCACATGCCCTTAAACAGCAGATTATATACAAAATAAATTGTCGCTTACATATTCGGAGGACTTGCAGAAAACATAGAAACATTCAAAGTAGCTACTAAAACATTCCAGGCTCTTACATTCTCAGAGCTTATTCCATCTTTTATGACTAAGACCAAAGACCAAAGTCTAATAAGACCAACAAATTATTTTAAAACATATTTTACGTATACAAGTCAGTCCAGAGGAACGGGGCTAAAGAGTAAAGACATGACACGATCATTGATTTTGGATTTCTCTGGACAGCCATGGCCATCTCCATATTGATATATACATTGCGACATGCGTGCCAAATTCGTTACTGTTTCCGCAAAATCTTGAGGGATCAGCGAAGAGTGATTTTCAATTTTCTCATAATTCATTTCATCCCACACGTCGCTGATCATCTTCTGCACGTGCATGCGTGCTTCCTCTTCTGAAACTCCGGTCTCGTTCATGTAACATTGGATCGATTTGAGGACATCTCCTCTCGCCATTTCATCCTATATATTCACATATATTCATAAAATATAAGACAACCCATATATAAGTTATTTCACAAGTACGTACGGTACAGGTACAGACATATATCTATATTCTAATTTCTAGTAAATGTTTAAATTCAATTCTTAGAATACAGTTTGTGGAAATTTAATCATAGTGTTAAGGTAGTTTTTACAGAGCGGTAAAATTTCTATTGTATTTGTACCTAGAAATAAACCGTTGGCTATAATAATTGGTTTGGTATTTGTACTAAGAAATAACGGGAAAATCGGTTACAATTCGATTAATATTTTTACAAGTTGAGCTAAAATTTTATAAACTTGGAAGAAATTGATTTACCGGCGAGGTTACAAGGTCGTTGGCTAGACGGAACACATAGGAAGAGCATCTGGCGATGTTTTGTTGGTGTTCGGACAAAGTCTCCAAGACTTGAATAGAGAGTTGGTCGGAGAATACACAGTAGAAGTGGACAAATATTGTTGGGGACGAGATTGAAATCCAAGCATTTTCCATGTATTCTTCCAAATTTGGTTTGTACCCTCCTTTGTACCACATTGCTTCTTTTAAATATGCCTTGCATACATCTGCCCACTAAAATATGATATAATTAAACTAGGAGTATTATTTTACAGTATTCAAAGGAATTTCCAGGAAATATATATATATATCAACCATCTGCCACTAGGTACCCATTGAAACAGAGTATTTTCTAAAGAAAATATGCTTTCGAAAATCTATTCCTAAATTGTCTTCTTAAAGTGATGAATTGTTTTAACACAATGCCCAAAACAGAGATAAATGGTATATACTTACAGACTTTCTGAGGAAAGGAATCACGTTGATATCTTTATTTCTGAGGATATCACATCCAATGTTATTTACTTCATTGTAAACAACAAGAAAACACAACCTCATGTAGGCAGGGAGGTCATCAAGACGATTAACATCCCAACTGCAACATATTTATACATAGAAAATTTAATAAGTATGGTTTGTCGTAAATTAATGTATAAATAACAAAAATAGCTGATTTTTACCAAAAAGAAAAAACAAAAATAGTTGATGTAGGAATAGAAGTGTAGGAGTCTTTACTTTTCAAAGGCGGCAGTGAAGAGTTGAAGTTCTTCAAGAGTGCCATAGATATCGTAGATGTCATCGATAGTTGTAAGAAGTGCATTTACTTTGGTCATTATTCGTCTTACATTCCCAAATTGAGGCTCTTGGATTTGTCCAGTAGTCCAAAAATAATTCTCCACTATTCTATCTCTTGAAAAGTGAAGTTGATTAGCTAAACCGGTCTCCTTCCACCAGCTTCACTCCCCATGTATAGCAAGACGAACATAAATTAAAGAGTTAAACTAAATTATTTGAATTTAAAAAGGCTGGAATACTAAGTTAAAGTTTATGATGTATTAATTTTATTTAAATAGATGTAACATATGTCAATTAGTAGTAGTATATATACCTGGAAACGTATTTGAGTTCTTCTTGATAAACAGCTTGTAAGATATTGAAATCGAGCTTGGCGAATTCAAGTAACATAGGGTTCTTGTTAGGTCTCTTTCCATACAACTCTATGTACGATCTCGTGGCTAGCCTTCCCATTCGCCAATGGTATGGCATATCTAACGCTTGGACCACCATCTCCACATCACAGGATGCAAAATCTTTATTACCATGATTATCAACAAAATTTCTGAGTTGCTGTGTTGCAAAATCTCTAATGTTTTCTTGCAGTTTAGTGTCCGATTTTGTTGAAAGATGTGACGCCTCGTACAGAGATAAGAGGCCATTCATATCATCGCTGTCAAACTTTCCACAGTTTTCCATGAAAACATCAAATACATCTGTAATAAACAATTTCGTTAGATTTACCTATTGATATTGTTGAACGGATATTTTGGTTAAACAAACAAATATATTTATATAGTTCATTCTCTGTTCTACATGGAAAAAATCGTTTAGCATCTAACTAAAAACAGTTTAATAAAATATATATTAGAGACTATAAGAAAAATTAAATAAAAGAAATTTAAATAAAATTAAACCATTCTGATTATAAGTCTAAAACATGCTATAAAAAGACGGAAGTAAGATATTTATTAAAGAGAACAAGGGTTTAACATATAAGTATATGTGATGACTGATGATTACCTTCGGGAACATTGAAACCATGTTGTCTGAGCAGTCGGAATTCGAGTGCAGTAGCATGTAGATCGTGTTCCATTTCATAATGCATGATGTTTCTGCTATCTTTGCGATAAGTAAAGGTCAAAATATTGTCAATTTCCCGTTCAAAATGGTAAGAAACGCCTAGTTTTTGCAGATCGTCAATGAGCTCCAATTGCTCGAGATGAGTGGTCCTGTTGTCATCGAGCATCTTCCTCACATTTTCTCTCAACAAATCTCTCTCCTGCACACTGTTTGCTTTCTGAAACCAGTGGACATTTGTTAATGAACATATTCATGAACCCAATTCAAAAACATCGTTCCATATTTATATTGTATATATAGGGAATATACTAACGTACCGTATATTTATTCTCGACCGAGAGGAGGTGTTGATGGTCCCAAAGAGACGGCTGATAGTTTGCGGAACGACGAAGCACAACTGGAGACTCATCGCCCCTTGTCGTTTTGGCTACTGTGGTGCATGTGAAAGACCGAGGACGTTGGATGCTCTTCACAAGGGTATTCCTGTAAATCAGTGGGGAACCCATCTGCAGAAGACTAGCCATTGAAGAAAAGTATTACTGCAGTTGGTAGGTAGTAAGGTACTTGGTAGTAGATACCTATTCGCATGGACTGTACATATATATATAGCTAAACATATAGATATTAAACATTATGTCCAAGCATATGCCCTTTATTACGCGTCTTTTAATACTTTTATAAATTGTTTGAACAAAAAAAAAAAAAAATAATACTTTTATAAATTGATGTAGTGGCTTATTGTGGGTTGGTTCCCGTTTTGGCATATTATGAATTGCCTTTAGATAATAGACCTTTAGATAATAGGTTTTAACCATGTGTCTTATAGTATTTCATATATTGGCTTATGATGGGTTGATTCCCGTTTGGTAACATCAGATATCAGGGGCCAGCTAGTGTCAATACTTAATAATACCTATAATATATATACATGTATTTGAAAAAATAATCATATGCAACTATAATAATTTGTCACTTGAATGTTTTAAAAAGGTAGATAAAATAAATAAATAAAGAAATAAAAAATACTAAGTTCATTTAACAAGATATAATGACTTAAATCTGAACAAAAACTACCAAAAAGCATCTTAACACATTTATAAAATAATAATAATTATTATTTTTAAATAATTTAAGTAAATTAATATATATTTAGCTCATAAAGTAACAAATATAATTTAGGTTCTGAAAGTCATATCTTTCAAAATTTCCGTTAAATTTTATGTACCCCAGTAATTCAAAAACTTCATTTTTATATTTAAAAAAAAGAAACTTTCGCTGGAGACATGAATTATCTTTATTTAATAAATTTGATCACGTGTACTTAGTACATATATCTAATCTTCTATTATTATATATGGCAACATAAATTATTTCTTACATATGAGTTTTAATCACGTGTCTTCTAGTATTTTTATAAGAGGGCTTACAAATATTTGCATGAACGTGCATCCATAAGCTAGAGTTAATAATGGATGAATGTGCATCCATAATAATTTCTTAAGAATAAATAAATAAATAAATATATAT
>OVBX01004378.1:0-14733 GCA_900406325.1 Erucastrum elatum
ATAATAACTTAAAAAGTTTATAATAAGATAAGATTTTTTATTTTTTTGTTTAACTTTTTTAATTAGGATTTAATAAATGAAAATTACTATTATGAGAGTTTACAATTCGGTTTTGGAATAGTTCTTGAAAAATCGTTTAATTTTAATAGAAAATATTAAAAATCTTTTTATTATAATAAGTTTCTTTTTTTCGTTTTGAAATTTCTATTCAAAAAAAAATCGTCTAATTTTAATAATAATTTTAATAATAATTTTTATTTTTTTTAGGTTTATATTTTAAAAAGGATAGTTACAATTTGGTTTTGGAATAGGTTTTGTTAAAACTAAAATTACTATGAATTTTTGAATTTTCGTTTTATTTTCGTTTTGAAATTTATATTATTTTTTTTGTTTTGACATTTTTATTTTAAAAATCGTTTATTTTAATAATAACTTAAAAAGTTTATAATAAGATAAGATTTTTTATTTTTTTGTTTAACTTTTTTAATTAGGATTTAATAAATGAAAATTACTATTATGAGAGTTTACAATTCGGTTTTGGAATAGTTCTTGAAAAATCGTTTAATTTTAATAGAAAATATTAAAAATCTTTTTATTATAATAAGTTTCTTTTTTTCGTTTTGAAATTTCTATTCAAAAAAAAATCGTCTAATTTTAATAATAATTTTAATAATAATTTTTATTTTTTTTAGGTTTATATTTTAAAAAGGATAGTTACAATTTGGTTTTGGAATAGGTTTTGTTAAAACTAAAATTACTATGAATATTTGAAATTTCGTTTTATTTTCGTTTTGAAATTTATATTATTTTTTTTGTTTTTACATTTTTATTTTAAACGTCGTTTATTTTAATAATAATATAAGACTTCTTATTTTTTTGTTTAACTTTTTTTAATTAGGATTTTAATAAAGGAAAATTACTATTATGAGAGTAGAAATTTTTTAAAGAAAAAATATGTTTTATAGGATAATTTTGTTTAGACACATGTCACAATCTTAAATAATAACTTGACATGTGTCGCAATCGTGTTAATTAGTAACTTTGAAAACTACGCTTTATATAATAAGATGACCCTGAAATGGAAACGAAAAGTTGAAGAAAAACCAAAAATATCTGATATACAGACAGAAATAATAGTACAACAAAAAATTATGAAGAGAGCCAGAGAATTGATTTTGGTTTCAAGTTAAATAAGAAAGCTTTTTTTTAAAAAAAAAAAAAAGAAAGCTCGTCTCTCTTTTTCTTAAAAAAGTTTTGAGAAAAAAACTTATGTTCACATCTATATATAATGGTAGTTCATCTACTGTGCATTTTCTCCTTCCGCATTTCAAAAGTTTATAGAATAAAATAAAGTATAACTCGACTTCAGTTGTGATGAAATGTAAGATGATCTTTTCAAGCTAACATATCTTTGTTCGACATGCCAATTGCCAATGTGTTAACTAATTTTTTGGTCGGTTTACAATTGAGAATATAACATTTGAAGTATATGATAATACTTTTATAAGATAGACCCGTTAAATTAATGTTTGTAAGAAAACTTTCATGTAAATATTATCATCTTGCAATTCATAAATTTATGGAATAAAATAATGTATTACTCGACATTAGTTGTGATGTTGTAAAAGATGGGTTTTTTCAAACTCATGTGTCTTTGTATATCACACCAAGATGGTCGGGTTTCAATTAAAAGTTTAATATTTTGTATGTGATCAATGTTATGGTATTTTTGTGTATGGTCGTTTTAGTACTACGGAACACAAGAAGACCAATAGGCAATCAATACTTATAAGATAGTTTAATTTTGTAAAGAAAATCTCATAACATAAAATAGCAAAATGCAAAGAACATACTCAAATGTTTCTTCTAATTCCCAAAGACAATCAACAACGATAAATATTACAAACGGTTGACTTGCCCCTTGACAAAAACAAAGGTCCAAGTTTTCAAACACACATAGTCACACATACATGTAAAAAACTACAGATTTAGATAAATCTTATTCAAATTCGCTCCAATATGAATAACTTAAATGATTTTTTTTGGTGTTTAAATATACTCATAAAACAAAGAAAAAAATTGAATCCCAGTTCATAATCTTCATTTTTTCTGCTTGTCATTCTTCATGTACAAAGAGCTCCAATGTAAACAGAACATGTTCACCATAATACTTCTCGAATCCTCAATGAATTTTAATAGTTAATTGATTCTCTTGTTCAACTGTTAAATCATACGAGCGGGATAGTCGAAAAATTCGAGTAAACTGGTTTTGCGTGGTTTCACCATTTTACGGTTTGTCAGGAACCCTATTAACCGGTTGGTTAATCAAACGACGTAGCTTTTGCCTAAGCTCATCAGCCCAAACTATCCCAACATCTCTTTGCTTGTTCTTCATCTCCACCATCACTAACTCATCCGTTAGTCTCCTAACTTTAACTACAATATTAGCTACTCCCTGTGGCCCTTCCAGCTTCACCGCTCTCTCCTTCTTCTTTGCAATCCTCAGATTCATCTTCTTTGCAACATCTTCAACCTTAGTCATAATCTCCATTGGATTCTCATCAGAAACAAACTGATCACAGTGATCCGGTGTCACGAAGTTTCCAAACAAACCTGCCAGGTTAGCCGTGGATGAAGATGCAATCAGCTCGAAGGCGTTCAGTTTCTTTCCGCTTTCTTCTAGGTCATAGTCATCCGCTTGAATTCCTATCATCTCACTCGGATCTACTCCGTGGTTGAACCATGGATCCTTTAGAATCTCCTCAACTGTGATCCGCTTCTCCGGATCAGGCTCCAAGAGACGGCTGAGGAGATGTCGAAGACCGGAAGAAGTCCACTCCGGCATTCTGTATTGCGCCATCCGGATTTTCCGGTACAATCCGGAGATGTTGGGATCTCTAAACGGCAAATAACCGGCATTGAGAAGGAACAAAACTACACCGCACGACCATATATCGGACTTGGAACCGTCGTAGCCTTTCTTTGTTAAAAGCTCCGGCGCCACGTAAGCAGGAGTTCCGCAAAGCGTGTGGAGCATCCCGTCGGCTTTGATCTGCTCCTTCATCGCGCTAAGACCGAAGTCCGAGACCTTGAGGTCCCGCTTCTCGTCGAGGAGGAGATTCTCCGGTTTCAAATCACGGTGGAAAACGCCTCTCGCGTGGCAGTACCTCACGGCGGAGATCAGCTGGCGGAAATACTTCCGGCTGAGACTCTCCGTGAAACGGTTGCTCGAGACTCTGGAGAAGAGCTCCCCGCCTTGGGCTAGCTCCATGACGAAGTAGATCTTAGTCTTGGTGGCGAGGACTTCGGAGAGGAGGACGATGTGAGGGTGACGGAGGCGGCGCATGACGGAGATCTCTCTCTTGACGTGCGCCGTGAGACCGTCTTTCAAACGCTTCTTTTGGACGACTTTGATCGCGACGCTTTGGCCTTTGTTGTGAAGATCCTCTGCTTCGTAGACTTTGGCAAACGCACCGCTGCCGAGATGCTTCTTGATGTCGTATTTACCGAATAACGCTGATTTGTTGTCATCTCCGTCGATGTTGACGATGATGGAGTCGGAAGAGTCTTCTTCGGCCATTTAACAAATAAACGCAAAACATAAACAGTAATACAAATTGAAAAGATATGTGCGCGGTTCCTCTACTTATTGAAACTCATCAACTTACCACCTAAGCTAATTTAAAATGGTTTTAATATTCTTTTGACTTTTTATGGATAGATAAAAATAAAGAAATAAAAATCATCATTTAGGACAATTTCAATGCTATAATTTTTTAAGATATTACAATTCAAATTATGTTACGAATATACTAACTAGGTCCTACTTTTTTTTTTTTTTTTTTTTTTTTAAACACCAACTAAGTCCTACCTTATCGAAACACTTACTGCATAGTCATTTTTAGGATGATTAGAGTTAGTTATATCCAAAATAAATATTATATTATTTTAATTCAAGGAACGTCTTTTCATGATTCTTCCCAATATTTGGTTCAATGTTCTTTTTTGTGTTTAATAAGTAAGGTCAACGAAAATATTCCAATTCCAGCTGGATTTAATTTGAGATTTATATTATATCTGTAGGAGCTGCTAAAAAGTAGATATATATATATATATGGAAAAGCAATTTAAACAAAAAAATATATGGAAAAGTAACTTACATCATTGACAAAAAAAATTATAGTAATTATTAAAAAGAAAATCAATCTGTTTTTTTTAATAATATCAAAAAAGCAACGTGGATTGCCGCTAGTACGCTACTGTCGTTGAATACTAAGCACTATTATTATATGGGTTCAGCTTCACGACGACTGGTTTAAAGGTTTAGATTATTAAGTTGGTTTGGAGTATCTAGGAAAAAGTCGGATCAAATTTGATAAGTGCGTATGAAGGAAGTATACTTTGTTCTTCTTAAAACAAATGACACTGATGAAGATGATGAAATTCGTTGTTTCAAGTAAATTTATATATTCATGTTTAATTTTTCTTTTATAAAATCAAGTAGATCAGATGATTGTTGAAAATATTCTCGTGCCAAGATGTAGTCAAGATCATTCATCTTGATCTCAAAAACCCCTTAAGATTTGTATGCTTTGTTCTTACAAGCTAACAGAGTCGGATCCCAAGTAAACCGGACAAAAACCTTAGTTTCAATATGTGAACTATATATTGAAATAGCTCACGGCTCTTGCAATTCGAAAACAAAGAAAGAAGCTCATGACTCTTGCAAAATGCAAAATTCAAATATAGCTCCCATTTATAATAAAACATTACATTAAACCACCCTCTAATTACTGAAGCGGTGCATCTCTAGCTGCCTCCAAGGCTTGCATTTTCTTTTGGATAAATTTAAATTTTTACTCAGAAAAAAAATAAAAATAAAATTTAAATGTGAGTGAAAAAATATTGTTCAACTATATTTGAATACTGTTTAAACTTCTATGTCCGCATAAAATAATTACTTTTTGATAGCTGGTAAATGAATTTAGATAAGGATTAATAAGAGATGAAGTTGGATTCGTGGATCCAAGTCGTTGGTGCGTGGAGTAAAATCAGACTAATACCCTTTTAGTGTTTGAAAAAGCCAAATTTATCCTTAAATAGACGTGAACTTGTTAAAAAAAATTATGTCATATTTAGAAAAGAACTGATAAAAGATAAGAAGTCAAAAACTCGACAAAGTAAACAAACAATTACAGACAAACTCTTTGGTTTTGGAACTCAGTAAAGAAACACTTGCTCGTTTTATAGTTTATAGTTTATAGTTTATTGTTATAATACATTTCTTTACGGTATTTGCTATCTATTTACAGCTTAATGTATTGCAAAAGTTTTTTCATATTTAATGACTTTATCTAACGTGAAAGTTTATACCTACAACTAGTAAAGTCAATTTGGCAAGTTCATTTCACTGTTGAAAATGTTGAGCCTACGTTTTTGTTAAATTCAGTGGTAGCTGTTAGGATTTAGTTAGAAGCCCATAGTCTTCATCATGACTCATGAGAGTAAAAACACGTATATATGTTAGTATGAAACAATTGCAAGTTTCTTACATAAAAATAAAGTTATAAGATAGATGTTATAAATAAATACCATGTTTTTAGATAAAAATAAACACATCTAGCATGATGACTCTGTTGATTATAGTCTTATAGACTTATAGTTGAGTAGTTTGGTAGCTGCTAACATCATTTGAGAAACTCATACGGTAGCATGTAGTAAATTTGGACATCATTGGGTCATTGGCTATAACATCACGCCCGTCGGACCATCCCGTAACATCCAACCTTCAAACCGTTTTTGTAACATCATATAGACATGTCATTTCGGTTTTACCATTTCAGTCATTGGATAAATAACATGCGGGCGTCATCCCGGAGTATGATCTGCCATAAAACCCCGTCATTGAATCATCATAACGATAGACATGGCTGGTGGGTCAACTTTTCTAATTGTGCCCCTATCCATGATGGAAACATCAATTCTTTATAAGAGAAAAAATGCATCACCATCATATTTTTATAATTTCATTTATTGATCTTAAAAAAATACAACACCATCATATATTTTTGGTGCAATTATTTATTATTTATCGATCATAAAGAAATACATTCTTTCGTTAGTCACCACGAATAATAATGACATGCTTCAAAGAGAAACTGCTTCAACGCCGTACTCGTGCACGTACGCAAGCCCCCGTATGAACCATCACAAATCACCCCACTGTCACCCTTAATCAAGAAAGTTTCTTCTTTGTCAAACATAACATCTTCTCTTAATAAAAATTTTGAAGAAACAAAGTATGGAACATGCCGTTTCTAAAACAAAATAAATTTAGTGGATAATAACAAAATTTATTAAAAACCTATATGTTCTAATGAGTTCAGTTAATCTTGAGGGATTTGAATTGCTATTTTCTCAAATGTTTAGTTACGAAATTACATTAATCCTTCTTTTTGTATGAAAATAATAAGCCAAACCCAAAAGAAGGGAGGAACAACGTATTCAAGAACATACACAAAGACGCTCTCTCGCGTTTCTGATGTTGATCAATATGACTCCAACTGTCCAAACTAATACATTGACATTTAAAAAGAAAAAAAAAACTTTTGGTTGGTATTTTTTTCTTCATTTTCTCCATGTCACATTGTATTGTGTTTAAATATACATCAGAAGCTTCGACCTAATAAATAAACACACCTACCAGTCCCTCATTATCCAAGATTAGTACGCTTGTCTCACACGAAAAGTAATACATATGGACATTCTAACTTTCTAAGTGGTTGTATGAGATCCATAAATGAAAAAAGATTGGAAGAAAAAGAGTAAAAGTAACCCAGCGACTATCTGATGGGTTAAGGACACCGTTTTGGAAGTTGTAGCCATAGAAGTATGTGATAAGAAAAGAGACAAGCACTTGAGCTCTACAGAGAAGGAAGTGTGCGAGCCATACGCATCTGGATGATATATGATTTCTCCTTTCCGACATTTGAATTCTCCTTGTAGTTTCATGTATCTATATCACAAGCATTATATCATATAACAAGCTTTTGATTTGATAAAAAAAACAAGCTTTTGATTTAGGTAGAGCATATGTATATACATAGTGTTCATGCATACCTCAAGTTGGCGACCAAAAGTGACAGGTATAGTGTCGGGATCAGCACTGAATCATCATAGTGCTGCTGGGTCAACTTTTCTAATTTCGCCTCTATCGATGATGGAAACATCAATCGTTCGAGAAAAGAAATACATCATCATCATTTTTATTTTATTATTATTGATCTTCTCATCGTTAGCGTCATCACTAATAAATACATCTGCAGCTGCTTCAGAGAGATCTTCAACACATACTCGTGTGCGGACGCAAGCCGTCGTATGTACCATCACAATCGCACCGCAGTCACCCTTAATCGAGGAATTTTCTTCTTTGTCAAACATATCATATTTGTCTTAATTTCTTCTTCTTCTTTTTTTTAATCACAAGGTATGAGATAGGACGTTTCTAAAACAAAAATACAGGTGAACCCCTATAAATTAATACTCAATAAATTAATTAATTTATCGGTCTTAACTTGAATCGGTTCAAAATTTGACACAAATCTGTAAAATAATATGATATTTTTTTTAAAAAAAATCTATGTAAATATATGATCCCATTAAAATCATAAATTAATAATTTATATAGAATATAAATACATATTTTATATAAGTAAAAACCTAATACTATATTACTTTTTATATTCTTAATGAAAATATCTTTATATTTTTTTAACATTTGATATATTTTTGATGAGATTTAGTAATATTACATCTAAACCATAAATACGTTCTGTGCAATATATATTATATACACCAAATAATATAAAAATTAATATAAACATCAAATTTCATAAAATCAAATGTTTTTCTTATTTAGGATAATTTCGTAAAATAAGAAATCTAAACTAGGAAACTTTGTCAATTAATATCTTTATAAATTAATAAAATTTTAAAGTCTTAACATTATTAATTGATAGAGGTTTTAATGTATATTTGGTGGATTTATGATAAAAACAAATCATAAAATACTAAAATCTTCCAGTGAGTTCAATTCATTATGAAAGATTTCTATTGCAGATTTCTCAAAATGCATACATTAGCAAAAGTTGCATTCAAAATCTCAAAATCGAATTTGATTTTTTTTTTTTCTTTCAAAATCTAAATATACAAACCCAATCTGATATAATCAAACCCATAATACCGAAAATCCAAAATATATGATCCAAGTCCGAACATGAATAGATATCCAAACTCCTAAACCCTAGAAGAGAGAACAACATATTCAAGAAGACACAACGACATATGCTTTCTACTGAAGGCAGAATGCTTAAACAAATATTTGGGGTTTATGATGTTGATCAATACCACTCCACTTGTTCAAACTAAAAGAAAAAAAGCCAAATAATTCTACATTGTCATGTGAAAAAACTTTTTTGTTGTCTTTTTTTAGTATTTCCGTCGCCTTTTGCGTTGTGTTTTACACATACAACCGGAGCCTCGACCTAATACATAAACACACTTACCAGTACGTACATCATCAAACATTGAAACATACGCATGTCTCCTACAAAGAGGAGATTTTAAGTGGCCATATGGGTTCCATAAATCCATAAAGATTGGAAGAGAAATAGTAGGAGTAACGCAGTGAAAATCTGATGGGTTAAAGAGAATGTTTTGGAAGTTGTTGCAATAGAAGCATGTGATAAGAAAAGAGACATGCACTTGAGCTCTACGGAGAAGGAAGTGCGAGAGCCATATGCATCTGGATGATAAATAATTTCTCCTTTCCGACATTTGAATTCTCCTAAGCTCCATTCCTAGTTTCATATTTTATATCACAAACATTGTATCATATAACAAGCTTTTATTTAGGCAATTGACATATGTATATAGTGTTCACACAAACCTCAAGCTGGCGACCAAAAGTGACAAGAATAGTGTCGGGATCAGCGTGGAAAGAAAGTGGGCCTTTCCCTGAGTTGACACGGAACTCGCAGTTCTTAGCAGGAAGGTGAAGGCTGAATGTGTACTGAAGCATTTCTTCGGTCATCTCTTTGGGCAAAGGAGGGCTTTGCTCTGTTACATTTTCATGATTGTACCTGTAAACTCTGAGTACTGATTCTCCTCTTTGTATCCTCTTATCAGTCTGCCTCCTTGAATTTTCCACCATTATTTGCCCTAGTTTCCTTGCTACACCTTCAAGTTTATCAGCTACATTTTCC
Source organism: Erucastrum elatum (assembly GCA_900406325.1). NCBI lineage: Eukaryota > Viridiplantae > Streptophyta > Magnoliopsida > Brassicales > Brassicaceae > Erucastrum > Erucastrum elatum. Next base: position 9,264 of record OVBX01004378.1, read on the forward strand.
ATTTCTTCACTGCAATAAGTCCAACAAAGATCTAAAGATTAATTTTATCTACATTACCACTTCCTTACTCATAAATCATACATTTTAAGGTGTCAATATACGGCATCGATTCGAACCCAGCCTCCAACTATAAAATGAATCATTCACTAGGCTACCATCAGAGCCGGTTTTAGAGATGGAATTTTCGTCTTGACCCTCAAATTTTAAGGAATTATACATAGGTCGCATGACCCCCAGAACCAACATTTATATTTATTAGGATTAATCCAAAATATTTATGGTATCATTCTCATAAATGTCAAATCCGGTTTGACTACCATGAATTAGTTTCTAGGTTAATTGATTTTACTTGTGCTTTAAGCAAATGCTAAAGTTCTTCAAACAAAGCTCTCTATTCATCTAACAAAATAAATGACTTAGATTTCCATACCATTCACCTCTGATACTTCATCTATCAGAGATCTCTTCATTATAATAAACACTAAACACAATCAAACAAAAATGTGAAGCAACTGATAGCAAAAATCAGTTCATGAGGCCCAGTAACGGCCCAATACCTGAAACAGCGGTACCTTTCCGGTCCGATATACTCTCGCGCCCATTCCATCCGCTCCTTCCACGACCGAACCCAAGCGATCTCATCTCTGTTTCCGACAACACTCCTACGAAACCCTGTCTCTCTCCCCTCCAAAACTCCGAACACCCGACCAGATTCCCTAACAAGCGATCGCATCTCCTCGCTCGATATCCCATGGCAGCTCAGACGAAACGCTCCAAACTCCCTCGCCGATCGAACCAACCGATCCACAGATCCTTCTCTCCTCGACGACGTCAACAGCCGGAAATCAATCTCCGCCGGGATCAGATGTCGCGAACAAGAAGATTCACCGCCGGAATGAGATTCGGGGAGCGCGAGGTCTGGAACCTGGATCGATCTCTCTATGATCTCGGCGAGGATGTCGTTAGCAGCGGAACGTGATCCTCTGGCTCTAGGGATGGGAGACGGAGGAGGTGGTGGTGGAGACAATGAAGATGTTTTTAATTGGCTCCTGGTTCTCATCAGAGCCATTGGTGAGGAAGAGAGAAGGATCCGAGTTTTTTTTTTGGCGGTTTTGATTCTAAAATCCTTCCCAAGGAAAACAAAAATGGAGAAGACTTGATGGCACATTCGGTTTCAATTTAATTGTTTGTTTTTCGTTTCCTAGAGAACGTGAGGGTCCATAACTGAATTCAAATGAAGTACAAAATGCATATTCTAAATGATTATGATATGTTTTATGAATGATGATGATGATGAAATGATTCTCTGACTTTGTTTCCGCAGTAAAGATTCCGGATGTCAGAAAGCTTCGAGGATGAGAAGATGTTAGGCCAAGATATATGGGCCGATTTAAATGTTGACCCAATCCACTTGTGGAATTAGCGAATCAGTTATCCAGGACAATACATAGATAACAACTTTGAGAAAATTAGGAAGAGACAAATAGCTGTGAACTTGTACTCCGAAAGTCATGGTCCACTGAAGAGAAAACCTAAAGGTTTCTACGTAAGGGTTAATTTCATTTTTTGGATTAGTATAAGTTTGGCTGAAATATAGAACTCTAATAAAATAGAGGTTATATTACAAATTTATCTTGATCATTCAAGTTTTTGGAAAACATGGTACTTAATTAGCGTTGTTTACAGGTTGCTTATTATCAAAGGCGCATACTACAATTTGAAGTAATCAGTCTCTACAAATCCTTATAAAACTAAAATCTATCTCAAAAACATTATAGTCTTTTTTCCACATAATGACGAACCATCTACGTTGATAATGTTTAAATATGTTATTTATGCGTGCAGCTAGAAAATTGTGTTCAATACTAATCTCTACTATATAAAATGGACTAATTTCAAGCTATCTTAACCTGTCCACATAGGATGAAATATTCATCTCCAATCATTTGTCCATGTCATCAAAGATATTGGGTCAAGAATCTGTACTGGCGTAATAGGCCCATTTATTTTTATGATCCATTCGTTTTGCTTTCCTGTCAAACTGTCACGTTTTACAACTTTTTTTACAACCAATTAAGAACATGAATGTAAGCCATGGTCGTAACCTTTCAGATCTCTTGATCTCTTATGAGCAGTTCTTATTCCATATTTCTTCCATTAGCTTCATCTATTATTAACTATCATGATTGTGAATGCTCTTGCACTTCCTATCTCTCTCTATAAATAAGCATGCTGTAAGTGAAAGAAACCCCCTAAAGCGAAGCCGGGAATTAAGATCCAGCCAAAACTCTTTAATCGATCTCAAGGAATCAAACCAGAAAATAAATTAGCTTCTCCTGGTGCCGAAGCGTTAGTCTCCTATTCCCAATTTTCATCTCCATTTTTTTCACATAATTACTAAAATTTTGTTCTGCTTTTATTTTTTGCAGTAAGCAGATTCTTCTTCACCAAAAGGTAAACATAAACTTCCTATCGCTATTGTCAAAAGCTTTGAAATTTATGTTTCAGTTTTGTATTAGTTTTCCTTCTAAATAATGATTTGGTTTGCAAGTTTATGGTAATTGATTAAACTGAGAGTTTACTCTAATTGAACATGTTACTAAGCTTTTTGATCTTCATGATTCAGTTTTGGTTAAGCCTTTAATTTGCTTAAACTCTTTGCGTTTCACTAAATAACCCGAGATTGACCTGTGAATTGTGTATATAAATATTGATACTCTAATGTTTTCTTGCACAGATGAAAGTTGTTTTTGGAGGTGTGGAACCTGTGAGTAAGCCTCCACGTCAACCTGGCCGTAGCAAAGAGCATACATGAACCTCAATTGCTCTTTTTGACCATATAACTGATGATGTAAAAACAGATGATCTTAAGACTACATTCTGAATGAGCTCTTAAAGGTTTGTTTCTTTCCTTTTGCCAAGCGGACACGGCACTTCAATGCTTTGTAAGTGTAATTCATTATTTCTAATTTCTCCCTTTTCATATCAGCAGGGAAAGCAGTTCTCTGCAAGGGACGAAGTGATAACAGATTTCACGCAACAGATCTGCCATGCATTCCGCTGTGATTTTTCTGAGGTACTTTGCAAATTGATGACTTAGGATTAAACTTGCATTTTATGATTCTTTCACGTGTAAAATATAACAAAATAATATTCAAGTCTTCAAATTTCTTCCGAGTTCTAAACGATGTTAATGATTTACTCTGATGATTGTAAAATTTCATAGAGCGTCAACTTTTCCACAGAAATAAATACATGATGCCGGAAAGTACCAGATAGAACAGCTTCGCCTCTACCATGTTGTTAACTTCCTTTAAGCTGGAAATTGGAGAAAGTGATCTTGCTTCTCCGCTGTAGCTGAAACAAATGGAACATATAAGTGCCAATCGTCATCCAGAGCTATACCAGGAGGTGTCCAGAGGTTGATTAGAACATGTATTCACCTAGACAAATCAAGAAGCAAGCTTTGAAGAACTAACGTTCAAGATGAGACTGTAAAAGGTACGGCTTGGCTTGATTTCTCGGCTTTTTAGTGTTTGTTTATTTTGTGAAAAAGAGTTTGTATCTTGGAACACCTTAATGAATTTTCATGAGACAGTTTGCAAGTCCCAGGAGCATCTTTGCGTTTTGCCTTTTGATGGAGTGAACTGTTTCATAATTGTAATCCGTACCTTTTTTTAAATTGATGAAATGAGATGTGACCAAATGAATTTTCAAACATGACTCAGTTATCATCTCAGGGATTTGGCTATTGGTGTTTTTAGAGATCACCCCTCTAACTTTTTGACTTCATAGTTTGTGGCGATCCCTGCTGTTGTGCCTTTTATACCTATGCTCAGGAAACCTGTGCTGATGTCTAAAGCAGCCATGGGTAGAACCATCAGAGCTTCGATCTTGCGACAGCTCACTGGGTCAAGATCTGGAATTTACTGTCTCAGAGCGGCAAATGCGAATAAAGTATCTGAAAAATCTACTGTTACTGGTTCTGTATACAAGGATCTCTAAGGGTTTAGGCTTAGCTAAAGGAAATTGTGGTGCTAGGGAAGGAGTGAAGGAGAAAGACATATGAAATACATGTTCTGATGCGTCTGTGTGATCGTGGAAATGAGGAACCCATATGAGGAAAATATAGATGTAGAAGCTATAGAGAAGGTCAAACTTATATGTTTTTCAAAGCCTCAAAGATGCAAGAGAGTTAAGCTACTTAAAATAATAGCGAACATGGTAACGGCAAAATGCATGAGTAAATATTTTGCAACTAGATTTTTTTCTGCCAAATTGAATTATATTAGAACACCAAGGAACAATACATGGTCTACTACATAAGCTGAAGGAAGAAGAAGATATCTTCAAAAGCTAAATCCCAAAAAAAGGACACTAAATCCCATAAGAAGGGACACCACCACACGGGACACATAAGCAACCAAACCAAAGTAAAATTCGAAACTTAAATACCACAGTTAAATAAATAAAGAAAATGTACACAATTTTTAAATAATTGAAAATCATTTAAATTAATGATGACATACAGAATATATAATGATGATTACTTTACATCACTACATTACTAGACTAGCATTTAAAACATTTACAATTTGCTAAGCATGTATTATAAAAAAAATTAGAGTCCAACTAACATTAGACGACATCAAAATTGTAAATGTTACCTAATCATAAATATTTGTGTATGACCAAAAGTATAGGATTTTATTTAAAAAATGACTTGGGATGTTATCTAATCTAAAAACTATCCCAGTTAGTGGGAAACGGGAAACAACTACTTAGAAAAACATTCCAAGAACACCAATGTTTGTACGTAATCAGCTGTATATGGTCTATAAATATCACTTTTACTCAGATAACACCAATAATGCACTTCTGTTTGAACAACAGCATTGACATAATACAAAGCTTTATAAAGAGGAACAAACTAAACTTCTAGACATGAAGACATCACTCAAATTAGCATCTAAAGCAAAATAAAAATTTCATAAAAACACATCCCAATAAAAAGATTATGCTATCCCTTTGTTAATCTTTGACAAACTATAACATATTTTATCAACTAAGATTAGTAAGATAATATTTGGTATTCAAATAAAAAAAAAATAAATTTCTTTATATCAAAATCCGCGCGTAGCGCGGACGACGACCTAGTCCTACTATATAAAATGGACTAAATTGAAGCAATTCTAGGCAAGCCACATGGGTAAAAATATTCAGAACCAATCATTGTGACATGTCAGCTTAAGTTTTATGTCATTTGTAGATCTCATCGACGAGCCCAACCCGACAGATATGTCGGATTCAGTTTAGTGATTCATTTTGTCTGATTTAATTTCAAAACCTAATGATGGCCCATCAAAACCATAGACTAAGTAACGTAGACATGCATTGCTCTTCATCTTTCTCAACAAAACTCTCTCATCTCAGCCGTTTTGGATCTCCGGAGTAACTCAAGTCATCCACC
>OVBX01004379.1:2756-14732 GCA_900406325.1 Erucastrum elatum
AAACGGTAAAGATGATTTCAAGTCTGATGCAAATGGTAAAGATGTTTCAAGTTTGATGCTTTTAATGAAGAAACACAAGATGATATACAATATAGTAAGTGGTGAAGAACAGAACCTGTAAGGTACCCATTGATTGAATACTTCAGATATTCATACTCCTTTGCAAGATCATAAAGAGTAGCCACAGTGACAACTACATTATCAATCATCCAATCCTTTTGCAATGACCAGAACCAACCAGCCAAATTAGTTTCCTCACAAAAACATAAATTTCCAAATTAAACAGAACCACACCTAGTTAGTTAGAAAAAAAAAAGCACCTGCATAAACGTAGTAACTGATTGGTTGCTCTTATTGAAATCAAGTATGGACACTCTCGAACCTGAAAACCAAACAGAAGACAAACTAAGCAACTAGCACAAAGCTTTTATATACAAATGCAATGTACATTNGAAAAAAGCACCTGCATAAACGTAGTAACTGATTGGTTGCTCTTATTAAAATCTAGTATGGACACTCTGGAACCTGAAAGCCAAACAGAAGACAAACTAAGCAACTAGCACAAAGCTTTTATATACAAATGCAATGTACATTTACCTGGTTTCAGAACTCGATACATCTCTCTCATGGCTCTATCTCTATCAACAACGTTTCTAAGACCGTAACCCATCGTTATAGCATCGAACTCACAGTCATCAAATGGCAAATCAGTAGCATCACCTTCAATCCACCTACAAAATAATACATATTAAAATTGTGAGTCTTTCCCCCAAGAGATGTTACAACACAACAACAAAGCATGAAATGTTACCAGTGAGTAGTGCTCACTCTATACACTTGTAGCAAGACCTCCCTCTAAGCTTCTGTCTAGAAGCTGCAACAGCTAGTTGTTCAGATGAGAAATCCAAACCCATCACCTATACAAATCAAACCCAAAAGTAATAAACAACCAAACCCCATTTCAAGATCACACAACAAGACTAAGCCATTGAATGTAAGAGAAAGGATATGCCAAAAAGGTAAAACCTTTCCACTTGGACCAACTTTCTCAGACAAGAGAAAGGCTAAATCACCACTTCCACAACACAAGTCCAGAACTTTGTCCCCTGTCCTCGCTCTAACCTCAATAAAAACAAGACCCAACATCAAAAAAGAAAGATTTTTTTATAAAACATACGAAAGAGATTTGAATTTTGTCTATAGCAATTAGCAAGCAAACTCACCCGCTCCAGGAAACAGCCATGTTCTTCCAGATACGATGTTGTCCTAAGCTCAAGAGATCATTCAGCTACAAATGTATACAATATGATAGTAAAGCTAAAGGAGAGGANCTCAGTAGCATCACCTTCAATCCACCTACCAGAGAATACATACATAACTAACTGTAAGTCTTTTTCCCCCCAGAGATGTTACATCACCAACAACAAAGCATGAAATGTTACCAGTAAGTAGTGCTCACTCTATACACTTGTAGCAAGACCTCCCTCTAAGCTTCTGTCTAGAAGCTGCAACAGCTAGTTGTTCAGAGGAGAAATCCAAACCCATCACCTATATTAATCAAACCCAAAAAATTAATAAACCAAGCAAGCCACATTTCAAGAACAAGACTAATAAGCCAAGAACAATTAACCAAACCTTCCCACTTAGACCAACTTTCTCAGACAAGAGAAAGGCTAAATCACCACTTCCACAACACAAGTCAAGAACTTTGTCCCCTGTCCTCGCTCTAACCTCAATAAAAACAAGACCCAACATCAAAAGAAAGATTTTTTTTTTTAAAACATACGAAAGAGATTTGAATTTTGTCTATAGCAAGCAAACTCACCCGCTCCAGGAAACAGCCATGTTCTTCCAGATACGATGTTGTCCAAAGCTCAAGAGATCATTCAGCTACAAATGTATACAATATGATAGTAAAGCTAAAGGAGAGGAGAAAAGAAAGAGACAAGGGGACTGAATCATACGTTATCGTAAACAGGAGCAATGCGGTTGAACAGAATCTGGCGTTCGTCAGAGGAGCTCGAGGACTTAACCACCAATCTCCGACGCGAAGGGAGTCTCACCGGGAGCTGGGAGTGGCCGGTGAAGGTCACCGGGGAGACGATACCAAGTAGAGCTGCCATTCTTATGGAGGTGAATAGGTGATGATTAAACGATCATTGCTTGCTCGTTTCGTTCAGTTAATACGGAGATTGGGTAAAAGGCTTGGACACAGCTAGATCCTGGGCTCAACTAGGCCCATTAATAATAACCCGACTTCAATACACGTAGTAAGAAGACTCATGGCCTCATGGACACTCAGTACGAACCGAAGTCAACCAAACCGTGGTGTATGATCTTCGGTTTCATTTGTTTGTGGTTTGGTTTGGTTTGGTTCAGCAAACACTAGTCAAATGGTTTAATACAATGGAATTGAGAGATAGTCTACTTAAGTCGTGAATTCACCGTTATAACCGACTGATTACAGTGTTTTTTCCAAAATTACCAAATATACGAAGATATGAAACAATTTTAATTCAACTGGAGAAAGAGAATAGTATCCAAGACCAAACCGTATAACAAGAATTCCAAACCGAGCTGAACCAATATATAGTTTAGTTTGGTTGACTTCACTTGCATTTTTCCAAAAGCAAAAAAAACCTGAAAATTAAAAACCGAATGTCTATATGAGGCTATGACGACTGAGTAAAAAGTTTGGATCATGAAAGAATTTCCGATTACTTTTGAATCTGAAAGAAAGATGAAAGTAATGAAACTTTTAAATCACGAGAGGACAAACCTTAGAAGAGACCAAATAAGTCGTTTATTAATATTATAAAAGGCATATTCACCGATAATTATAGTTACAAAGCATTTGACGAAGACTTTTGTCCCTTGTTCTTTCCCTACATGTGACTCGAGTAAATTATTCATTCATGTATCCAACCTTCACTGCTCTTTTTTCCATTTGTTTTTACTTTTTGTCGGCAAAACCAAAGCAGAATTTATACTAAGGAAACATGTCAATACACTCCCATCTCTTTTCTTTTTACTCCCATCATTCTCGTTACTAGATCGTCCATCATGCATAAGGCATATTCTCTGACTGATTCCAATGACGTTTTCTTTGGTTTATAAACCAATTGTTGATTTGTTTCTGGTCTAACCCCGTTGCATCAGCTAAAGCTATCTTATCACCTTCCTGTACACATCCACTTAATATATCATCACTCAAGTTAAAAATGTATATTTGTAAACATAAATTGTGTTTTTGGCTTACAGTAGGGTAAGGCCACTTATAGTGAACATTCCACCAATCCAGTAGAGCTTGTCTTGCTTCTCTTGGTAGCTTTCCTTTCTTCTTCTTCTTTGAAAACTCCAGCTTTAGAGAACTTATACCGCTTCCAAATTTTCTAAGCAACCTGTCCTTGAGATCACGGTCTTCACATAATTGTTTCCCATCCTGTGATATCTCATCGCCTCCACTTAGCTCCTCGTCAGATGAAACTGCAACATCCTCTGGCACACGCAAAATGGACAGTCATTCAGTAACTTCTAGAAAGTAAGATGAAGTAAGCATATTCTCACATCACATGCACGTAGAGAAGAACCATTCTTCTGTAAAGGACAGTCACTAGCATGAAAATAGAAAAAAAAAAATTGCAACTATAAAGTTAGAGCCGGCTTGACGGCTAAGTGGCTCAACAAGAAGAAGAGGGCAAAAATGGAAAGATACCGCCGCAGTGAATAGTTACATTGACATATTGTGTCAGTATAGAAAACAAATAGTCTTGTCTCCATGAGGACACATCCCCCACACCTGCCCTACTTCATCATCTAAATGGGACTATGACACGTGATCAGTGCGAACCCCCCGGAAATAACGCTACACCACATTCAATGTTCTTCTCCCCCACAACAAAAAACCTTTTTTTTTTGCAACTACCAAAATCCATATTTGCACATTTATAATATACATGCCCCAACGACTCTACTGACCCACTTACACAGAGCTTCCTGACATCAAACTCAACCCCAAAAGATGATTCAAGACATTACCTGATTTCATAATAGTATTGATAATGAGACAGAAAGATATATAGTCGGAGCGAGCAACCGTGGTTAATTCCGAATCAAAAGAGACAAAGTCAGTCATGCATACAATATAATGGACTAACCTAGTATACATACACAACAGTAGTATTAGAAAGTATATAGTGTTGAAACATGCATAAACATATAATTTAACACATTACTATCCGCAGACTTTTACAAAAGAAGGCAAGGCATGCAGTGTGTTATGTATGACACATTGACACATCAAGTTCTTTATTTTATCAAACACACGTTCATTCATTCATAAAAGAGAGAGTTTACACTCCATGTTCGGAGGAGTTAAACAATGAGAAAACTGATTTTGCCACTGAATCAGCCATCCTATTACTCAAACGCATCCTATTAATCAAACGAGATACGTACGAAAAGAAATAACATCAAACAAAAAGCTGAAGTGATAGATATCGAACAAAAATATCGAACAAAGCTGGAACCGAGCCTCTACTTTTCAAAAGCTTCACCAAAGAGAGAGAATCAGAGAGGATCATCAAACAAAGAGCTAAAGTGACACATCAAGTTCTTGTAATTAAATTTTAACAAACCCTGTAGAGTCAACTAAAGCAATGGCTAAAGATATGAACCAAAAAGCCATAGAATTCTACAAACAGTGATGTCAATCAGAAAGAAAACAGCGATGGATACAAACTCTTAATTCAAATGCAGACATCATCACTAAAGAATGTATACAAAGTAATTATAAACATATTCAAACATTGAGAAACATAAGCTGATCACGATGATGTCAGACATAACCGATTGAAAGGGGAGCCTTGACGTTCGTACGGTATACACATGTAAATGAGGCTAATAGTTAATCGACAGAAAAAGTTTATAATTATGTTATTACATTTTCATTGACTGCTTGAAAAAAATAGTTTGTAATTATGGAATGGGGTTATGTTATCACATTTTCAGGCTCAGCTATGCACTGACTTCTTGAAAAATAGGGTTGACCAAGAGGATAACTGGAAAACATGTAAATAAGCAGACACGTGCAAGTAGCATGCCGAGGGACATAATTCGACCCACCAAGGGAACAACGCAACCAGAGGAAACGACTAGTACTACTTACTATATGGAAAAGAGTTGAGAAACATAGAGAACCATTGTCAGTCTAATAGATGATTTGATTGAGGTGTAGAGAACCCTATGTCTACTTTTACTACTTTATTAGAAAAATTACCAAATCAAAAACAAAATCTCTTTAGGAGAGAAAGGTAAGTGGGGGCAATGGTGGGAGATCACTAGCGGAATCCACGGGAGTCCATGTGACTCCCAAACCTTTTACTTTAAACAAAAACACAGAAGGACTCTAATTCTAGCTTATCATGCAGTATGATCCTATTTTCTTACCAAAAAAAATATACTCTTTTAATTTAGATCAATTATGCAAAAACATCTATGATGTTGCATGCAACATTACTTATGATAGTAATCTGGGAAACTGCTTCACAAACCATCCTCTCTCAGCAGTTAAGTGATTAGTATAGAGCTAAACACAAAAAGAAGAATGGTCAAAAGAAAACACGAGTAGCATGTTTATGTAGCCAAATCGTTTGTATTAGTGATGTATCAAAAACTATTTTAGTCAACTTTGGTGGAGCCAAGGATTGGCTGTATTAGTTAAGCTGATTAGAACGAAAGAAAGCAAAGCATGTGAGTAATCTAAGAAACTAGTGGATCATATCTCATGTGAATCTAATCTAACATTGTATTTTTTATCATGTGAATCTAATCTAACATTTTATCTTTTATTAGTTTATGATTTGTTCAGGTGCGATAAAAACTCGGTTCTTCAAGTAGTAAGAAAAAGATGGTTAAAGCTCAAAACTAATTTTTAAAAAGAAGAAGATGAGATCATCCAAAAGGTAAATTGTACTTTGAACAATATTAAAATAGTTAATCACAAGCATTCGCCCACCATTGACAACCTGCAGTGATCTATTTATCAACCTTTTCCAGCTGATTCTCTACACAAACTCTAGATTAATTAATTTAAATACCCTGAAATGTTAAATGTCCGCAGCCTTTCCACAATAAACAATATTACCAAAGTACAAGTGGAAGCTGCATTTGAGATCTAACGCGATAAGGAAAACCCTCAAGAGCTGGAAAAGTACACCGTTTTAAGGAGTTCAATATCTTTACAGCTAATTCTTTCAGGTCGTTAGGTGGAGTTTCAAACTGATTAATTAATTAGTTAAAATTTCGAAGGCATTATTAATATTTCCACTAATGTAATCAGTTAATTTGCAAATCCACAAAATGTCTATTTTTGCTATATTTTGAACCATTTATCATATTAAGCAAACACGCACAAAAACCACTGCTACAGAGCATTTCATTCGTATACTAAACAGAAATCTCTTTTTTTTGTTTGTTCATTCGTATACTTAACTCACATGATAGTAAAGTCCAAGACACCAAACACTTTTGATACACGACGTATAACATAAGATCAGACACTTGGCAATGACACCACTTTCGATAATCAACAAAAATCTGTAGGGGGCTAGTTCTCAGATCATTGGAACTTGAACTACATCAGAGTCAAGCTTCTCTAGAGTTATACACCAACCCTGTGTATTTGTTAAAAATAGGAGTTTATGTTGCAAAATGTATTTAAAATTTAGTTTCCGAAGTTATCTTATCTGTGAGTGAGGGTAATAAGTGTTTTTATTGCTACTAATATTTTTAGCTGATTGGTTATGGAAATCATCTGGAGCCCTAGAAGAGATGTTAATCCAATAATGGGGAAAACACAATAAACATAATTTTAACGAGAGGTTAAGCAAAACAAGCTCGGAAAAATCAACAAGAATTATTGGTAAAGTTCATGGTGACTAGGTTTTTTTTCTGTTCAGAAAAAGCAGCAAATTGGAAAAAAATAAAACTCAGTACGCAACATGACTCTGAAACGTCAAAATCAGAATCTCTACCGCAAAAGTTAAGTGCTTTTAAGATCATTTTTATTTCTGACAGGAAAAAATATATATAAAATTAAAAATGTATACTTACCACAGAAGTGAATAAGAAAGAGATATAGAGCGAGAAGAGTATGAAAAAGCCCACCTAATGACTAAACATAAAATTAAGACTAGAATAATGGCAAAAATCTGCTCCATGGTAATTAGACCTTATTCAAACACACAGCAAACCAATGAAGGAAAGTGGCTATGGAGATGAAAGATGTGACTCAGTCACTCAAACCAAACCTAGGGTTTATCTTTTTCTATTTTTTTTTTGAACATAAGAAGAACCTAGGGTTCCTGAACTCGTTCAGCTCCCAATCATATTCAGAGACAGTTCATATGAATAAGATTATGAAACGAATTCGATATCTTTCCTGATTAGTGTGGTAAAATAGTGTAATGAAGACACATATATCGAGGAAAGCAATATTTAAATACTGCACCAGAGATAGATTTTTTAAAATAACTTACCCGAAATTCCCCTGGCAGACTCAACGCCAGTGCATAGGTTCCGTAGCTTCATCTCGATTTTGTTCAAGAAGGTTGTAGCCTCATCAAACGGCCTCGCGAGATCCGACTTATACTTTACCAATATTTCACAATAGGTTTCCTGGAATCTCACCAACCAACTCATCTCTTAAAGTAATTAAAAATAAAAAAGAATCCCAAAAAAAATCAAGAAAGAGAGAGAGACCATGAATTCATCAAGCTCAGGATCAGCTCCAAAGCAAGATGACGACGGAGCAACGCCTTGCTTGTACATATGGCTCTCCCGCTGAATCTCCTCCAGTAGATACGCAATCTCCGGCGGCGCTCCGACCTGCAAAGTTTATCAAAATCTCACACCGTTATATTTGAATTCGAGAAAACAAAAAAAAAAGAAAATTGTTACCAAACATATGACTTAGTTTCTCCTTTGTCGTTACCCATAAAATTATTAAAACAATGGGTAATATTTTCTTGAATTTCACCAAGAAATTTAAAGAAGCCTAGATTATGAATATGATCAAAGTTCTTGTGAAACTATAAAAGTCACTTCGCTAAAAACAGAAAAAGGAAGAGACAGGAACAGTGGATCATCATCAACTATGATTATTCTCCATCACTGTTTTGTATAAATCACCTTCTGACAGTCCATGTAAGCCTGTAGTAACCGTGGATACGCAGGATGACAAGCGATTTTCGCTTTAATGACACCAAGCGATACGTTACCATCGTTTCTTCGGATCTCAGGAGCCATCGATGCAGCCTCCGACGACATAGCCGAGGCAGCTACTGAGAGTAACTCGTTCGAACCAAAAACATCGGAGACGCGATTTTCTCCGGCAGAGGAGCAAAGCAAGGTTTGGTAGTCGGAAGGGAACATCAGATTGTCTGGTGACATCATCACCACCGCCTTATCTGAGTAGTCACATGTTGGATGGAAACCAAACATTCCATCCATCGACGGTGACCACCACCGATTCTTTCTTGATTCGTCTCTCTGCAAAAAGGGAGATAATCGATGAAAGAATTGTATGAAACCGCCTTTTGGCTATATTTCTATGGGAGTGTTTTATCTAGAGAGAGAGAGGGGGGGGACAAGGATCATATTTTTTATAATAATTTTTGACAAAAGAATAATAATAACAATAAAAGGTAAAAAAAAATAATGGAAAGTGTAATTACGAAAGAGGACAATGAGCTATATGGCTCGAGCTTGGTGCTCCATATAGTTTAGAGATAAGCCTTCTCAACTCATGGCTATGGTAAGTATTATGCTATGAGCAGAATTTGCATATTACGAGGTGTTTAATTATCATCGTGTATACATACCATAATATGTGAATTTGGAATAGTTGAATGAAGAGAGAGTTAACCAAAATGCTAAGGTAGATGTTTCTTAAAAATAAGTAAGAAATATGAACTGAAAATTTCTTTAACTAGTTATTGACTTATAATTTTCAAAATTTGTATTTGTTTTACACACACAATGCAAACAGAAAAAATATATTTACAAATTTTACAACTCTGTTAAATTTTATTTTCTTTTAGAAATTTATTTTTGTAAATATGTAAAAATGTCATTTCAAGAATAATATCATAAAAATGATATCTCTCTTTGTATTATTTAAATAGCGCCATAACAAATAGTAAAATATATTAGGTTAACTGGAGTCGATAACTCTACTAGTTTTTTCTGGAATTTTAAGAACTTTCCTAGTTGAATTCTCTGATCCGAGTGTTTATTTCCCATATTAAGGCCTATGATGAAGATTTAGTTTCCCATAAAGACTCGGACGGAGTGTTAAATGACATGATGAGTATGCTTTTTCATTCAAAAAATTGCTTTTTGGTTCCTTTTATGGCGGAAATATGTAATTTGGTCTGAAATCTCATGTATAATAACATATATGTATTAGCACAAGATAAAGAGATTAGAGATCAGGGAATTGTGCTATTTTCTTGTAAGGAGTCAATTAGTGCTAATAGTTAAGTTCTGTAATTGTTTGGCTAGATACAAGACGATAATCAATCCACAGCTACTAACGAAATGGCAACAAATTATGAACAGATTTATTGATGAGCGGTTGATACCAAATGTGCATAGCATACGGCTATGAATATAAAGAAGAAATGCTTTAGCTAGAGTGGATAGGGATAAAACGTAGATTGCCCCACCTCCAATGTTGGATATGTCACTTGTACGGAAAACCGGGTCTCGAGAAGCGAATGTCCGTTCCTAGATAAGAGTAAGAGTGCAAGCCCCTACGGAAACTTGTTCTTCTTTTTGTTCTAACTAAAATAGTTAATTTATGAGTAAAGCAAGTTTGTGGTGAAAATACGAATAAAATAAACTAGGGTCTAAGACCATCTCCAACCCACCACTATTTCCATCTCTATATTTTCCCCTAAAATAGAGAAACTCTATTATAGAGGTAGATTTGCTCCAATATATGCTTCTATAATAGAGTTCCTCTATTTATAGGGAAAAATATAGAGATTTGTTATTTTCATCTCTAAATATAGAGGTATAAAGTGAGATTCCTCTATATTTTCCTCTAAAATAGAGAAACTCTATTATAGAGATGTACATTGGAGCAAATCCACCTCTATAATAGAGATCTCTATTTTAGAGAAAAATATAGAGGTGTACATTGGAGATGCTCTAAGAAGTAGGAGCTGCAAAATCAGCGCTCTTAGCAGATTTATATCTTTTAGCTTATCTATTGCTAGATCTGTACATTATGGTTATACTCAATAGGCTTCAACACGGATCGGATATCCGGGTTTTTGAGATATTTGTGATTTGATTTGTATGTTACAAATATTTAATTTTTTTATTTATTTTGCTTCGAAGAAATACAAATACTCGAAAAAACAGATATCCGGAAAATAAATAGATATTTGTAGATATTTACGAATACTTACGAATATCTCATATGTTTTGATTAGTACAAAATAATCTTAAAATTTTAATACAAATTTGTTTTGTAAAATACATTTTTCATGATAAATAAGATAAAAAAATAAAAAAAATAGTAGATCTACATATTTTATATATTTTTTAAAAAATTAATTAACAATTATAATAACATAAAACTTAAGAAAAAATTATAATTTTCATAGATTTTTCCTTTTTCTTTTATGTAATACTTTTCTATGAGTAATAATGTGAATAAAACTTATCAAATCAGATGTTAAAAATAATAATTATATAATCAAGATATACATGTATTTAAATATTGATGGATCGGAATCCGCTTCCCAAAAATTTAATATTTGTGATTTGCTTCTATTTTAACGGATATTGATTTTTAGTATTTGCTTCGATTTGAAAGTTTACAAATATTCTGAATTTTTGGATCAAATAGGAACGAATAACAGATCGAATCAAATTTAACGGATAAAATGCCATCTTACTGAATGCGGTATATGGTTTACGACAACATTGATGATATTGATATACATGATGATTAGTTAGTGAAAATGAAGGAATTAGTTTATCTAGAAATAGACAAAGGCGATTTGTACACTTTCCTAATCTTTTTGGGGGTTAAAATTTCCTGATTTTTATTTATTAATTCTTCAAGTTAGAAATTATTCATAGTTTCAAAAAACAATGGAGGTAAATGGTTATGTTGTAGTTATGAAAAAATTACTATATAGTTTTTCTGTTGAACTTTTTGACGTAGTTGTATTTAATGCAACTATAAGAATTAAATGAAAAATATAAAATAGGAATATATTCCTACACCAATATTTGTTTCTCTACGGCTTGTAATGTTTTAGAAGAAAAAAAGATTGGTACGTACATTTTTTATTTTTTATTTATTTTAACTTCAGAAATTAGATAAAACATTTGATAACTTTTATGATTGTATCATTGTAAATAGAAATTAAAGTTAAAGTCTCTTATTACATCCTAAAACCAATCACTTCCAATCGTCAAGAAGAAAAAAGAACAGCACTTTAACAAAAAGAGAACAGAAAGAGCATCTATAATATATCTACTGACAAAATTCTTTTAGTTTTGTCGACAGCTTTAGAAGTCTATCTTATACTTTTTATTAGGAAGGTGGCATCGTCAATTATACTACCTTTGATATAAAATTTGTTTATACATTTTTTTTCTTCTCTCTTTTAAAGACGTGAGTAATTTTCACTTTAAAGGTAATTGTGAACTATTGAAATAAAATAATAAACTAAACAAACTCTTTTCCTTTCTAATTAAAATTAGTTTTGTGAAAATAAGGATGTTTATTATAGATGTTCTTATCTAGGTTGCATGGAAACTCGGATGAAGGTACGTTTCACGTTTCAGAAACGTTTCAGAATCGGAATCTCTTGGAAACTTGTGGAAACTCCTTAGAAACTCGTTTTTTGATAATCTTATATTGGAAACTCAATGGAAACTTGTGTTTCCACC
>OVBX01004380.1:0-14730 GCA_900406325.1 Erucastrum elatum
CATAACATCAATGATCAGAAATGTTAGAGCGCCTTGATAATAAAAATCAATCAAACAAGATAAAGGTAAAAACAAAACACTAATCATCTTCTTTATATAATATTCATACAAATTATTGTTCGATTCTAACAAACAACTATACCATTTCATTCCAACAGCATAATTGGCATTATCAAAAGCTTTGGAAGGAAGAATATACTAAACCAACTTATATGAAGGACACTGTTAAACATTTCAGTTTTATTCAATAGAAATTAATCAACTAAACTGAAGGAAAAAGACAACTGAAAACTATGACAACTTTATTTTGTTTTTCAAACATTTTATGGTTAATTTTTGTTGAAACAATATTTTATTTTAAATATAGTTTAGAGGAAAAATATATTATACACAACATATATTATACATAATCCGCGCGTAGCGCGGACACGGATCTAGTTAATACTAAAAATTCGATGTGGAAGCACACTTAGCTTAATGGTGGAGTTAATGGTGAAGGTCTAAAAAAGCTTTTACGTCTAGATCTAAGGTTCGAATACCGAACTATGTACTTTTATGTAAATTACTGGAAATTCAGGTTTTAGGTCCCGGAGAATATGATTTATTATAGCAGGTCAGGACTGGGGGAAAAAACATATTTCTACATAAACTTCATGAGTCGTGTCTATTCTTTCGCGATTTTTCTAGTAATTAGTATTCCTCACCGAATTAAAGTTCAAAGAATCCCATTACAGCTCTGTACTGATCAGAACCTTGAAACTATTGTCGATAGACTAAAGACAAGACTCTCTATTGATATTGTAGATGGGAGGATCAAAGTGGCTATGGAAACTACAAACCTCAAGGAAGCTACAAACAAAAAAGAAAGAGAAAATCACAATTAAACTCTTCTATCAGAAGCTATTCAAACAATGCTGAACTTATGATCTTATGACACATGAAAGCCAAGATTGTTTGACAAAACAACATAATGCTCTGAATCAGACTGCTCCGCGGGATAATGTGTTTAATATGGTTCGTCCAAGAGCTACATTACCAAGAGAAGGATCCTCTCGTGGAAATGAGGACCGTGTCAAAGATGAGGTTTCGTATAGATCTCATAGAGAAGGTCTCAGCTCTACTACACGCTTTCTGCAATCATCTCATTCAAGTCGAGTAAATCGTACTGCTAGCTCGCGAGATAGTCGATTCAAGCCTTACTCCTATGCTCGAAATGCTGCAGCACCTGATAAAAGAGACAAAGGTAAGGAGCAAGTATGGAAAGAGAAACAACAGTCTTTGAAGATAATTGATCATGCTAAGGAGAGGTCAGACACGAATTCAGCTCGTACATCTGTTACGCCTACTAAGGCGAAGAGAAATATGGCTGCTCCATTGGATGGCCTCCAAGGAAATAACAGAGACGACATGAACATCACTTATAGAGATTCTTCAGTAACCATAAGCGCTAGCTCAAACATGGATATCATGGTAGCTGAAGATCTCATTCCATCGTATGATGCGTTAAAAATTGATGCTTTAAACGAGGAGGAAGATGAGGACCAAACCGGTGATGCAGAAGATGACCTGTTGGGAGAAGAGCTCAACTAGATAGAGAATCAGGATCGTCGCGATTTACATGGATCATGGTAGCTCAATCCTTATGACTGAAGCAAAATAAAAAGCAGGGGATAGAGACAAAGATTTGGATCTTGAGAACACCAGAAGTGTAATGAGGTCTTTATTCACGTCGACACAAACTACAAACCAACGACTGGCTTCACCAAGAATTAATACAAAGTTTGTAGCTACTCAAGGAAATGGAGCGAGAGGGCGGAAATGCCATCAGCAAGTAGTGGCTTCGAGTAGCACAAAACCAGTTCAAAAGAGAGGTATGGTGGATGCCAAAAATCCGTCCAAGCCTCAATGAAGACGCTCAGTTGGAACTGCCGAGGGACATGGAACGACCTCACAGTTCGACGCCTCAAGCAGATGTGTCAGAAGCATCGCCCATGACTCTTGTTCCTTTCTGAGACGAAGAATAAGAAGTTGCTGTTGCAAAACATTAAGACTGACTTAGGTTTTACCGTTGAGCCTCTTGGCCAACGTGGTGGTTTAACTTTATTTTTTTATGGATGAATTTCAAGTTGTTGTTTTATTTTCGAATAATCGAATGACTGATGTAAAAGCAATCATTAATGGAATAAATATCTATATGACATTTGTTTGTGAGGATCATGTATTAGAAAAAATAGATCAAGTATGGAAACGCCTTATGCCTTTTGTCACTACTAGAGATGGACTCTGGTTCATGATTGGAGACTTTCATGAAATACGAGGACACCATGAGAAAAAGGGGGAAAAGATCTAATACATCATTTTTTCATTCAACCAATTATCTCTGATTATGGTATGTTAGAGTTTCCATATACATGGAACCAGTTATCATTGGTTGGAAAAAGAACCAATCGGAATATGAGATGTCGTTTGGATTGTGCTCTTGGAAATGAGGATTGGCATGAAAAAAATCCACATAGTAAAGTACAATATCTCCGAATGTGGGGATCGGATCATCGACTGATACTAGCAGATGTTCTCATCAAGAAACTGAGGAAAAGTAAATCTTTCAATTTGATAAAAGATGGCTGGACAGCGAAGATATAGGCCAAGTGATCTCAGACGAATGGAACTCTCATGACGTCCTTCCAAATGCAACCATCATGGATCATATATGCAGTTGTAGAAAAGCACTTGGACAATGGAAAAGAGAAAAAGAGTTAGATGCTGCAAAGCAAATTGAAGAACTCAAGGCAAAGATAGATAATCTTTACTCTGACGATGAGGCTAGAACTGAAGAGAAAGGAGCAGCGCTCAAAGAATTTACGGAAGCTCTTAAGGCTGAATAACGATACTGGAAGCAAAAGAGTAGGATATTCTCGTTGAGAGAGGGAGATTTAAACACGATGTTCTTTCAAGCTATTACAAGACAAAGACGAGTAAGGAATAAAACTATCGTCCTTTTAGATTCTGCTGGGAATCTAGTGGAGGATGAAGACAAATTGGTAGCCACTGACTATTTTAGAGAGGTTTTTGTAACCTCCTCCGGAGCTCATTGATGAAGCCATGGCCAATGTCACAACGATGATTTCTGATAAAATCAATACGGATCTGACAGCCCCCGTTACAGAATGGGAGGTAAAATTGGCACTTTCGCAATTCATCTAGAGAAGCCCCTGGGCCTGATGGTATGAGATCCTTTTTATCATAAATTTTGGGATACAATGAAGGAATACTTAACCCGTATGGTTAAGGAGTTTATCTTTGAGGGCACAATGGCACATGGCCTTAACGATGCAAATATTTGTCTTATCCCTAAGAAAGGCAAACCGAATGAAATGTCTCAGTTTTGACCAATCAGCCTTTTCAATATTAGTTATAAGATTATCTCTAAAGTTATATGCCAACGATTACAGAAAATACTTTGGGACAGGATATCAGAGACCCAATCAGCTTTTGTTGATG
The DNA here is from genome assembly GCA_900406325.1 of Erucastrum elatum. Lineage (NCBI taxonomy): Eukaryota > Viridiplantae > Streptophyta > Magnoliopsida > Brassicales > Brassicaceae > Erucastrum > Erucastrum elatum. The sequence continues at coordinate 3,502 of OVBX01004380.1, forward strand.
GAATACAAATATCTGGGATTGTTTTAATAGCACAGAAGATGTTCCATGCTCTTCGTACAGATTCTGCATGAAGAAATAGAAGAATGGTAATAAAGACATATCTAAGTAAAGAATATGATCGCCTAGAATGGGACTTCATTAATGTGGTCTTGCGTAAAATGGGTTTCCCGAATTTGTGGATTGAATGGATAATGCGATGTATAACATCGGTGAAATATCATGTCTTGTTTAAAGGTCAACCTAGAGGAAATATAACCCCACACAGGGGATTGCGTCAAGGAGATCATTTGTCTCCTTTCATCTTCATCTTATGCACGGAAGCACTCGTTAGCCTTCTAAATTATGCAGAGAATCAAGGTAAGATAACAGGGATGTGTGCTTCGCACGGTAGCCCCCCCCCCCCCAATATCACACCTTTTCTTCACTGATGATAGCATGTTCTTCTGTAAGGCGGAGCCCCGTGAATGCGATGAAGTCAAAGTTCTTAAGACATATGAGAAAGCTTTAGGACAGTGTATCAACTTTGACAAATCTTTCTTGCTCTTTGGTAAAAAGATACCTAGGACAGTGAAGGAGACTATCAAAGTCACAGCAGGAATTACAAATGAAGGAGGAATGAGGACATATCTTGGTATTTCTGAGGACATTAGTGGATCAAAAAAGAGATTATTTGCTTTCTTGAAGGAAAAGTTACAAAATCGTGTAAATGGATGGACATGACGTTGGCTAACAAAAGGAAGAAAGAAAGTACTCATAAACTATCCTACTGGCTATGCCTACTTATGTAATGTCGACCATGCTACTACTATTAGAGACTTGTGAAAACTTAACTAGTGTCATTGCACAGTTTCGGTGGAGCTCGAACCTCCCTAAAAGAGGTATACATTAGGTAAAATGAGAGAGTATCTGCAAACCAAGAGAATAGGGAGGAATAGGATTCAGGATGATTCACGAATTCCACATGGCCCTACTGGGCAAACAGTTATAGCGATTAGTATAAGAAATCCAGATTCTCTAGTAGCTAAAGTCCTCAGAAGAAAGTACTTCAGATGTAGCACGCCCTTGCGGCTAAATACGGTAGATAGACTCTCACATGGATGGACAAGCATAATGGCAGCAAAACTACTAATGCTATTGGGAATCTGGCATAAGGTACACTCCGGAAACGAGATTAGAATTTGGGAGGACCACTGGATACCAACAGTACCAGCAAGACCAGCTAGACCAATAGAACCAATGGTTCATCCAATGATGTCAGCTCGGGAGCTTATGTCAGGGGAACCAAAAACATGGGACTTGAAAATGCTTGGAAATTATGTACAACCAGATGATATCCCTCTGATTCAATCCTTGGTCATAAGCCAAAGTTATCAATGGAACAAATATTGTTGGAGCTACACGAAGAATGGAATGTATACTGTTAAATCAGGATATGGGCAGTTAGAAATATTCTCAATAGAGTGGAAAACCAAGGGGAACCGATCACTAAAATGCTCCAATCATATCATTGGAAGATAAATGCTCCACAAAAGTTAAAACATTTCGTCTGGCAAGCGATTTCTGGACAATTAGCAGTAACAAGCAATTTAACACATCGCTATATGCGATATGACAAATCATTGCCCTAGATGTGGAGCAGACGATGAAACTATAAATCATGCGATATTTGAATGTCCTCCAGCACTACAAACATGGGTACATGCAGTAATCCCAACCCCAACCCCACCCTCGATGTTGAATTTGCTACCTGATTGTTCCACTACGTAAAAGAAATCTCATACACTGCGCTTTGAAAATTTATGCATCTTACATTGCCAAATTCATAAATTGAGAATTATAGCTAGTGATTATACCACTTGTATCCACATCTTGGTCCATAGATTTAGAATGATAGCTAGTCCAAATAATTTGATTGAAATCTCCGATAACAACCCAAGGATGAGATGAATCTGGCATGATATATTTCAGATTTTCCAGCTCTTACCATAGACATTGCCTTGATTCCACGTCATTGAATCCATACAAGATGATTCATGCACACTGATACTATATAAAGGAATAAAGCAACTACAAGTTACCGCTTGAGAATTAGACATGTAGATTGTTGTTATTATATTTGGACTGCTTACAATAACGATCCTAGCAGTGTGATGTTGATCTCAATTTGCAAAATATTTCCAACCACGAGTAAGAACTTTTATCATCCGTCTTGTATTAGGGGGTTGTATATGTGTTTTTAAATACGCTCCAAAATATGGTAATTTGCTATTTACCCACTCCTTGGCCGTAGTGTGTCATCCTTCACTGTTGAGTTCTTTTACATTCCATGCAATAAAACCAATTTCACTGTAAATTACGTCTGACCTTGTGGCCACTCTTTCGGATAGAAACCAAGAAGAAAAGGGATGGATTCTGATTTCATGTTGCCCTAAAGATCCCGTGTTTAATGTATCACATTGATGCATAACCATAAGTATGCCAATAGTCATGCCCTTATCTAGAGATTCACGATGAAATCTTTCAAACAACAATTATCGTGACTCTTTCTTTGCTTCCTCAAATTTTCATCAGGGATTAGAACAAAAGAGGCCCCCTAGATATGCAGAGAAGGGGCCCCAATTTCCTACAATTTTGATGATTCATTGATTACTTTCGAATACTTCCAAATTCTAAGAGCAATAGTTGCTACCGTCTTTGCAGCAGATGTCTCAACCTCTGTTGGATTTCCAGCAAAAGAGTTGACTCTAATTTGCAAGTCAGAGAGAACAACTCCAGTCAGAGCTGGTTTCAGGCTAAAGCAACTCTAGAAGGAGCTCAGGTTGAGGCGAAAGCAAATCCACTAGGAGTTGAGGTATATGTGCTTTAGGAGTTTTACTAGATAGTAGCATCACAAATGACTTTCTCAGATGCAAGAGGGGAAACCCTTGGAGAAGATACATCTTCGGTAGGACGACCTACATCTACTGAAGCCTGAGGCCCAGATCGTGCCATGCCTGACATGCACCAATTTTAAAACTTAAGACCCATCACGAGGCGAAGAGACGATGCGCAAAGAGGCACCTTAAACACGAAAAAACTGTGAAGAGAGGGGGAGAGATGATAGGAATCATTTCCTCCTATCCATATTATAAATATTTTGACCGCAGCAAGAGGCCATACCATTAGTCGGTGGCGAAACAAATCCTAATCCCCTTCAGGATCAACTTTTTAGTAAAGATTGAGAAACTAATGTATAAACAGAAAATTAGTGCTAGGGATCGGCAAAAAATCCGACTCCAAAAAACTGAACCAATCAGATCCAAAAAGTAGTACCAAACCAAAATTAGTTAAATATCAGGACGAATTTAAAAATTTGGTATCTACAGAAACAAAACCGAATCAGACCCGATCCTAATATTTAACCCAAACAAAATTATATGTTAAGTTTATGTATTTTGGCATACATTATTCAAATTTATATGCAATATTATTTTTCTTTTTAGTATTATATAAATTCAAAGTATATATGGATTTTTAAATGGTTTATAATAATTTTAACGGGTTATCTGAACCCGAATCGAGCCCGAACCAAAATTTAGAGATACCCAAATTGTGCTAGAATCTTTATCCCTAAATATTTGAAGTCCGAATAGACCCAAACCCGGACCAAATGAGTACCTAAATGTACATCCCTAATGGGTGCACTGAATGAGTTATCTCAAGAAAAAGTGTACCAGGAAATTGTGGATTTTAAAATAATTTAATAGGTTATCTGAACCCGAATCGAGCCTGAACCAAAATTTAGAGATACCTAAATTGTGCTAGAATCTTTACCCCAAAAAATTTGAAGTCTGAATAGACCCGAACCCGACCCAATGAGTACCTAAATCCACATCCCTAATAGGTGCACTGAATGAGTTATTTCAAGAAAAAGTGTACCAAGAAATTGTTCTAAATAAATTTTTTGTACTTCTCACTATTTTTCAATTTTTCTCTCCTGTACAATTTGTGTGGAAAATCATATCTTCAAGCTCACTTGCCTAAGACCACACACATATTACATACACCCATAATACCAAACATGTCAACAAAATATTAAAATTAAAAATAAAACGAAAGATATAATTTATTTTATAAAACAAAATTCAACCGCTAGACAAAACATCAATTGTCAAATTTTGAGAAACTCCATAATATAGTTATAAGTTTTAAGTCACACACATTTCCAAGTCTTATCTTTAATATATTATAAAATAGGTAAGTTTAACATTACGAAATCAAAATTCTATTTAATTGTTGTTGACACCTGGTGGTAAGATTGTTGTTGTTAATGTTGGATCACCTCCAGAGAATTTGTTATCTTCATTCGCTATCTTGGCACCGGTTTTCGAACATATAAATATTTCCTTCGCCGTATTGAAAAAATTGCTACATAAAATTAAAGATCCTCATTAAGTTTCCAAAATATTAAGAAAAAATAAAGAAAAAAAAAACTTACAGACACGGATCATCTCCAAGAAGTATCATATCTCCGTTAGTGTTTATGAAAAATATTTTCCATTGATTGTGCATATGCAACGTGCCTTTGATATCAAAGAGTCTTTCTAGTTCATCGATCAACTGACTATATCCATCAAAAACAGTTAAGTCCACAGTTCTTTCCACGGCCCCTTCCATCCGAACCTGATCAATATCCGTATCAAAAAAAATATGAACTTAATATTCATCTAAATCTATTACAAATATGCAATTTTTATTAAATAAGATCAAAATATATGGATGCAAACACTGACACATATATACAATTATCTAATAAACAACATATTTATATGAAAAACAATGTATTAGTTGTACCTAATAAATAATTTAAATGTGCCTAATAAGTAAAAATAAGAAGATGGTAATCTATTTTTCACCTTAGTATGACTTCTTGTTTGGATGTGATCAACCTTCTCTTCTTCAAAGATTTTAGAAATCTTAGACTTTTTATATGAGTCAGTTGGGTTTATGGGATTCTTTATTTTTGTGGGAATTGTTACTCCAAACAGTCTGTAGCTAGTAGGGATGGTGGTGGTCGACGTTTCTTTCATTGCTTGAACCATATGCTTATTGTAGTTTGGTTTGGACATGGTAGGGAATGAGTAGCTCACTGAAGATTGTATGCTTGAATGTCCAACTTCTTGTTGGGTCATTGTAGGCATCCACATATTTGAACCTATAAGAAGAAATAAAATACGGTGATAAAGAAGAGTGATAACTAATTTTTAAAGTTTTAACTTACTGAGAAGCTTTAACTTACCAAACTCATGTATTTCGCTTTGACGTTTATTATTTAGAAAACCTGATTTGAGAATGTTTGATGAATTTGTTAAGGGCTCGATCTCCCAAGGAGATACCTTATCAGGTCTTGGTATTGTTGCAGCTCCATCCCATTGTACCTATAAAATAAATTAGGATATTATGTGTTACCTTTAAAAATATATTATAAAAAAATATAATTAAAGTAGAACTAGTACTAGTCTTACTTCTAGACTTCGCCATTCTGAATCCTTCCAATGAGCGGAGAAATCTGTCACTTTTACTATTGTTCCATAGTATCTAGTGTAGTAAAATCATTTGTGTAAGCAGTCATACTTCAAGTAAAATAATGTACAGAATTTACCTTATTTCATTAAAATCTCGTCCTTCAAACTTCATCAAAAATCTGGATCCTATGATAAATTTCTTATTCACACTATCTATAAATTTATGGAAGTTTACAAGGAATTGGCTCGACCTGATATCATAACATCTAATAGAATTAAAATGTGTTTACTGAATAAACTATTTTCATAATATTTAATTTAGAAAAAAAAAATGTTTTTCTTTACCTTGGCTTATAGAACACAACAAACATACATTTCCTTTCAATAGCATTCAATGCAGTAGCAACTATACCATGGTGCATACTCTCCTTTGAAATTAATGATGACGGTATGTTGTCTTGTTGATGATCGGCTGCTTTTTGGATTCCAACTCGTGATTCCCCATTCTTTCCTCAGTGATATAAAAATAGTTAAAATCAAAAGTCCAAGAAACAAATCTTTATATATAAAAGAGACCTTAAATCTCTCCCATCTATGCCACATGGGATGCCAGGCTGGAAATTGAGTTCCTCATGTGGTGACACATATGAAACTCACCGTTTCATTTAAAAAGTTGGTATATGGACTTTTTTATTTCTGTTTCTGTTGGGCTTTAAGCTTCCTCTAACCATAAATTGTTGATCGTCGAATATGCATGTCTCTCCCTTCTCCTGCGCCGACGACGAGTGACGATTGATTTGCTTCACCATGTATGAAATGGGCAGAGTTATAATTCGTCTTAATTTCTCTTCATTCAATTGCCCACTCCGCGGTCTTGAATAAGGCGTTCTTCGCTCGAAGACGGTGTCAGATCTGTATAAGTATGTGAGTGCTTCACCTATCGAACTCATCCTCGAATCCTATCTCTGTCGACTTAGTAATACGCTACTGATCATAATACCTGTTATTATAATTTTTTTTAAGATCTGTGTTTGATCATTTCGTTGCTTCTTATTGTTTATCGATTCTGATAATTATCTAATATGTTTTCAGTCAACTATGATGCAAGCCACCATCAATGTTCACAGACTCTCAAAATTCCGGGAGAGGCTCGCCGCCGGAAAAATATATTTCCTCCCAGGTTTTGAAGTGTTGAATATTATATTCATCCTGATATAATCGATATGTTGCTGCTTGATTCCAGGTTTGTTATGTTCCTCCGTTTGAGTTGAAAACTAGAATTTTATTTCTTACAAGAATCTTAATTGATCCTTTGTTTCAATCGTTATTACCTAATTCATGTTTAGAACTTTAGAATTGATAAGTGATTGTTTTAAATAATTTTCTGATTATATTTACGGGAGGTCCGTCGTGTTGAATCCTTATCAACCAGATTTTCTGACAAGTTTCAATGTTCTATGCATTTTTTAGGCTGAAGATCGCGATCCGCTCTAAAGCAGTTTCAATGTTCTATGCATTCTCTTTGTTGTTGGGTTTAGCAGTACCTTTTGTTGATTAAACTTTGTTTCACAGTTACATATCAGAGGATGAACAAGCACTAGACTATTTCACACCTCGGATTGATTAACCAAAGGCTAAGGGCGAGTTTGTGTATTTGGCGGAGGATCTCTGAATTTCTCCGGTGAGTGTGATTACAGGAAGGTGAACAAGCACTAGAATATTTCACACATATTGTATTTAGATGAGCGGAAGGTGTAAGAGTTCATCACGGGAATATTGGAAGTACGATATGAGTGAGATACATGTGGAATCCCAATAGCCTAGGATTTTTGTATAATTCTGAACTGGCTGCAGAGATAGACTGTGGCTGTGATTGCATCAACGGCAAAGGGATTAGTGTCCACCACAAGTAAGATCAATGGGTCAAGAGCTTCTTCTAAATCAATCAAAAAATGCAAAACTCCTTCCTGGGCACCAACAAGCAATAAGGCTCTGCTTGCATCCTTTAAAGAAGGTTTCACTCATTCTTTTACGGAAACCAAGTGCTTTATTTTATTGTGACTATTACATGTCTAAGAACTCTTTGGATTATATCTACCTTTTCAATCACTTTAAAGAGATCAAGGAGCCTTGATTATACCAAGGTATATTATTAATCTGATCCTTTTTTCTTCAATGGACAGGCATTCAAAACAAAGAAATGTTGCAAGTATCGATCAGGCATAAGAAGAAACTTGGTATGGACGAGCTAGAGAGCATCACGAAGATGAAGCTATCAAAGGCTTCCAGCTTAAAGCTAACAAAGCATAACAGAAGGATGAGAGGTTGTAAAGAATGTACTACGAAAATGGAGAAGTTTGAGGAGGAATGCGCAAGTAACTATCTGAAACAGAGGTTGACCAAGCTGAGGCAGAGAAGCAGTATATGTTTCAGAAGATTGAACTGAGGAAAATTCAAGGATCGCATCACAAAGCAGTGGTGATGGAGGAGACCCCTGTCACATGTGCTTGATGTACTCAAAGATCCGCGATCTACTTCAAGTTAACAATCTCTCGCTTAATGTAGATCCTCAATCAAAAGAGCACCGTCCTTTCATATCTAAACCTTGATGATTCCTTTTTTTTGTCACGTAACCTTGATGATTCCCCTCTAGATATATGTGCAGATTTCATATCCTAAAAGGCTAAAGCCTAAAACTCACATCTTTGTGTTTGTGAGTTTTTATTTTGTCAAAAAAAAGTGAAAGAGTGTTTGTACTCTTAATCTAAATTTGTACTGAAGACTATAGTACACGGATAAAAATAATAAAGTTGTGTTTTAAGTTTCTTTAATTTTTTGTAAACGCTAGATCTCTTAAAAGGAGTGTAATTACTAATTAGCAATGTGGAATATTTCTCTAGCCAAGAAGCATTGCTTAATTTGGAGAGACATGGTTTAGTTTAAAGTATTAAAAGACCACAGCATAGTTATGTTCATACTCTGCAACCTTTGATCTCATGATTATCAATGAAGATGTGTGTGATTGAAGTACGGGTGCTAGCTCCTGTACTTTTGGCTGTAAATCCAGGTATCTATATTTATTTGTATATATAAAATTATATATAAGAAAATTGTAGTGAATCAGTTATCTTAATATTTATTTGCATGCGTACCTGGATTGGTTGACTTACTTTATGTTAAGAGAAATGTTACAACTTTTTAAGGTTCAGATGTTCGTAGTCCCCTTAAAATCATAAATTAATAATCTATCTATACATAATTTTATATAAGTACAAGCTAAATATTCTATTGTTGGTTTTATATTCACAATGAAAATTATTTATTTTTCTTAATATTTCAATACATTTTGATAATATTTAGTAAAATTATACCAAAAACAACTTAACAATTCTATAAAACATAAAAATATACAAAAATAAGATAATAAAACATTATGGAAGTCAGATTTATAAATGTTAAATGATGTACATACAGTAAAATAAAACATTTTTTTATAAATAAAAATATTCAAAAATAGAAAAAATCTAAATAATGAAACTTTTGTAAATTCATATCTGTATAAATTAATACAAAGTCACAACATTATTAATTTATACAGGTTTTACTGTATATTGCTTATAGATAGCAAATTTATTATTGTTTGCTTTACTCTTTAAGTAACAAAAAGAAATTACACTATTTCCCTCTAGAAAAACATTAAAATCTTCAAATTATCGGTTACTTTATTTTTCCCCAAAAAAATACTCTTTATGAATACATTATTCCTACCGGGTTTCTGTTTAGGAAGAAAGTATACAAGGCAAAATAATATGTATATCCATCAGTAAAGCGAAGCATGAAACAGTTATTATCTGTGTTCAGGGTTCCATAATTTTAACTATAGTGTAGCTACCACCTGCTTATCAAATTTCAAACTAAAACGATATATCAAACGTGCATATATACCTCACAAGAATAAATGTAAAAAAAAAGATTAAACAAACAATATTTATTAAACGATATATCAGACTATTATACATGCCTCACAAGAACAAATGTAAAAAATATAAGAAATTAAAACAAAAAAAATGTTTATTAAACATATATTCTAACTGTTGAAATTATTTTAAAATTCACATCCCGCCCGTAGGGCGGGTCGACCCTAGTGATATGTAAAATTAAAAAAAAATATACCGAAGGAATACAAAAGAGTCTCCAGCAACCAAATTGTTTTCCTTTGCGAACTCATTCCAACCAGATGTGAAAAGATGTCTTTGTGGTGTACCTAGTTCATTGTTTGTAGGAAAATAAATATCAGTAATCACTATCCGCATATTTTGATATCAATAAAAATTTGTTACTTCTTAAAGTGTGTTTAAATTTCCATTCATGACCATGAATATCTTTAGCACTTATCTTTCGACTTGGCGTTAGGTGAGATGTATCCTAAAAGAATATTTGATACAAAATTTTATATAGAATTTTATAATTTGAGTCAGTATAAGTCACTGTTAATACCAGTGGAGGAAGACATTCAACGGCATGTCTTTTATTCAAAACAAAACTACCCTTTTTACTGGCATCAGAAGCACTTAACACCATAGTAAAATAGTTAATGTTTTGTATGTTGTTTTCATGTTGAGGAGTTGGGATTTCAACTTCCTATGAAATTAAAAATTCATAATATTAATTAAAATAGATATTAAAAAGACCAGCAATTAAGTTATTAACGAAATAAAATATTATTTTGCCATTCACCGATGTATCAGGCAACAAAGAAATTTCTGCATAAATTTCATTTGTAGCAGTCTCTACCTAACACCATACATAAAAATATACAAAAGCAATTTCATTTATTATAATTTAGTATACCATGCACATTTAATGAATAATAAACATATATAATTAATGAAACATACCTTAAGCTTGATACTGAAAACATTGCAGCGTATTTTTGAAGGAATGTTAAAAGCTGGTTTTAATTGATATAGTTCGTCGTTTATAGATGTAACTAGCTGGTAATACCATCAAAAAATTTAGTAAGTTTTGCAAATTAAAACATATGTGAAACAAAATATTAATTTTGTAAAAATCAAAAAATATTGCCTGCTCTATATGCCCTTGAGAAAAATAATATATTTTTTCTCCAACTTTTGGAAAATCAAATAGAGAACCACCACATAACTTCTATAATTGATCATACAAATAACTATTGGTTCCATCAGCACCTGCACAAACAGACAAAATAATTGTTGATAAATAGTTTTCATCAATAAAAAACCAAACTCAAACCAAAGAATTATTCACTTATATACCTATAAATTCAGGTTGCACATGCATGATTTGATCACTGGCCATCATTGAACTGGTGAGAACTTTTGATCTCTTTTTTTTTCAAACAAGTTTGTTTTCTTATACGATTTGATTTTTTTTTGCAATTCCATTAATGTGATATGTATCAGTATTTATAGGAGAAACAAAATATTACAGTAATATTTATTCCGATATGAGTTTTGACTAATAATTTAAACAAGCTATCCAAAACGTGTCAGGTCAAAGTTGTATCTTCGAAAAATACCAAAAGTTCTTTAATATCAATAAGTTATGTTTCTAAGTGTATTATAATATTGTTATAGAGAGGACATGGACCAGCACTGTAACACCCCAGAACCGTTCTAGGTATATGTCGAACCACCAGCCAACAATCAAACAAGAACATGACCGATGGCTGACTTTCTACCAAGGT
>OVBX01004381.1:0-14074 GCA_900406325.1 Erucastrum elatum
CGGGTTCCGGTTTCAGTGGTTTTTGTTAGGTTTATAATTTTTTTTTCATAAAACTCAAATTGGATTTATTTTTTATCACTGGATTTACCGGTTCAACCGAGGATCCAAGTCTGATTTCGAAACACTGATCAAAACTATAAAACTATTTATGTTAATTTTATATTTAAAATATCTAATTTAAAATTAAAAATTTAAAATACATATACAATATGGTTTTAATCGAACATAAAATATATATACGAGACGGGTTATATAAATTCATATACAAAACGGGTTATATAAAGTTTTTACCAATCATAAACATGCATTTTGAAAACGCAGATCAAAATTTGATATTTAATAAATATTTGTCAATTAAAAAAAAAAAATAAATCCGCGCTTTATAAGCACGGATCAAAATCTAGTGTACCTTTAAATTTGTGGTTAATAATGTGACAATTCACAACAACAACAATTTTGACGAATAGTTAAGGGGTTATACGTGACTAAGACCTAACATCTAAGGCCTAATCGTTTGATATATACTAGATGTGAAAAGAGAATGCGAATTCAAACTTAAGTTAAATAGTTTTTTTTTTTGAGAAATCACAGTTCTTATCTATATTCCTCAGTTACATATTTACATGTCATTTTGATATTGAAAATTTGGAATTTCAGTATCCTACACTCAACAATGGCTTCGGGAAAAACAAATCAAGCCTTGCAATTTTTTGGGCTGTTTGTTTTATTTTATGTATTAAACATCAAATATATATATATATGTATGTATGTATATTTCAGAATTTAGTCGTCGACAAATAATCTCTTACCAATATGTGATACAAGGCTGTAGAAGTGGGCAACACCCAAATATTTATTATTTTTGGTAAATTTAGTACTCCGATTTTTCTTGTAGGGAAAGTCTAATTTTAGACTTGTGTTGGGATTATTAAAAATGAATATTTACAGTTTCAAATGTTTACTAAAAATAGTGGATTTATAAAGTACTTGGCTTATCTTATTACTTGCACACTAACTGGATGATACTTAATAGTTATTTATAATTTACTTGATACAATTGTCAGAATTCCAAACTAAATAATTTTTATTATTTATAAAGAATATATCATTTTTATGTTTTAGAAAATGTGAAAGACAAATTGTATAAGAAATAAAAAATTCCAAAATGTTGTACAACTATATCACATATGTGTATTTTATTTATAGAGATGAAAATATAAGAAAATTACTTTTATATAATTTAAAGAGATCTATTTTAATTACTAGTAAAAAGGAATAAAAACTAAAAACCCCAAATACTTATTTTTATTTTAGTACTAGATATTTATTTTTTACTTAAATTAATTTAAGACGATTACTATATTCGACTTAGCTAAGACAAATATCTAATTTAACGGGTCAAGTAGAAAATTAGCAACCCTTAACAAACTGTATGCATACAAATAAGTAAATCATCACTATTCACATCGAGACACACAAACATCAAGTGCTGAACTAGTACTTAATAGTTAGCTAGAAATTTGATCAAAAAAAATTGATCAAAAAAAATAGTTAGCTAGAATTTGATTCGCGCTTTTGAAATACGAGATTATTTTGTTGACAAATTTATTAACCCGTCTTTTTATTCACCAATATTTTTAAATATGATGTTTGATTTTTGGTTTTGGTTTTAAGTTGTTTTTCTTTTTGGATTTCGGTTTGACTTCGATTATGGTTTTTCATTTTTTTGGTTCAAGAGGTATATAAACCGTTTAGTTATTTATGAAATAACTTAATATATTTATATTTGTGTTTACCTGACCCGGATCTACCGGATCAGTTTTTTTTCAAAACTGTATTTACTGAAAATTGTAAATTTCATACATGTATTTTTACTAAATTTTGTTTTTATATATAATTAAATCAAAATTAATAAATTTATTTTTTATGAAAATAAGATAATTCATTTATATAACCCGTCCTTATAAATTTTACTTATATTTTAAAACAGTAAATTATAGAGAAATTGTCAAAAATACCACAAGTTAAGTACCACTTTTCAAAAATACTCTCAATCTAAAATATACAAACATTTAAGTTAAATATTTAGTGATTAGTTTTTATAGTTTAGCATTAAGGGGTTTGGGTTGGTTTATATATATTTTATAAATATTTTAAAAAATTAATTAGTATTATTTTATCACAAATTTAGGGTATTTTTGAAAATAGTCATTCATTAGTGGTAAATATTAAAAGTGATATCAAACTTGTGGTATAATTGATCAAAATTTTTATATTTAATTTTAATATTGATATTATGTTATTATATAAATCAACTACATTTAATTCAATCTGTATCATGCAATATTGAATTATTTTTAATAATCTAATTTAAATTTAAAATTATTTATTATTTTATATATCTTATTTTACTATTTTTTATTGCATTGAAGTATGTGGTAAAGTTCATGAACGTATGTTATTTGTTAATTTTATGATTTATAAAATATTTAATAAATGTATTAATTTACTTTATATTTATTATTTGATATATTAATTTAATTATAAATATAAATATTATGGGAATATTATTTCTTATTCTATAATAAAAGAATTAATATTTGTTAATAATTTTATTTAATATTAATTACGAATTTTATTATTTAAACTAAATATTGAAAAGAAATTTATGTTTACGTCTTAAATAAAAAGATATTAAAATATATATTAGAAAAGGATACTTGAGAATATATTTTTAGATATCTTATTTTGAAAATATTAAAATGATAAATTGAATATAGTATATATTTAATAATAATTAAGTTAGTTGTAAGAGAAAAATAGAAGGTTAAATAAATGTAATGGTCAAACCTAGACTACTTGCAAGTAGATAAAAATTTCTAATATTTTAATAGTATTGATAATCTATTTAATCATCTGATTAAACCTTATAATCAGCCAATTAGATTTCATAATTAACCACGTAAACCGTTTCAACCCTAAACGAACCATATTTTTGAAAAAATAAAAATCAAAGCTTGTAAAAGAATATAGCATCATCTAAATTAGATGCATTTTTCTTTTGCCCTTAAAGACTGTTTTGGGGTGTGAAAAGAGACTATTTAATCACTGGAAAGGCTTATAAACTAAAAAAATATGTTTTTTTCTGTGCAAGTAGACATTAAATTTGCGTAAAACCTTTTCACAAATTTACAATAGTGTATTTCTTAGTTTTCCCAACCTTTCTAATTGGAATTTTTTATCATGTTGTAATGATGGATCAGCATGTGTAAGAAGAGAAAATCAGTTTATCCTTGCTCTACAATCATATTATAGTGGGTTAAATAGCCTAATATCCAATGATTTTAGCACATGTTGGAAATCTGGATCATCTTGATCAACATGCTAACACATGATCCAACTGATAGTTTCATCAATGATCATTTTTAATTAGTCGGTTTCCTTTCTAGCAGAACTCAATCTTTTCATAGGATCATATCACTATATTTTAATGTTCTCATTAACATTTGACCTAATAGCTACATAATTTGTACCTGTACTAAACAAGGAAAATAAATTTACATTTACATATTCTCTACTATAGTTGAACTTTTTTAATAGCTCAATGTTAAAAAGAAAATATTTCAATAGCTTAACCAAATACTGTAACTCGTTGCCTATGGACAAGATGACATCCGGGCCGGGTTTTCAATCCCCCCGCCCCCTATAAACTAATAACTAAGGCATAACTGATTAATTTATAATAGGAAAAAAAATGGTTAACTAAATGAAGTATTGACCATAACATAATAGACCATGCAAATGCAAAGTAAATTAATGTAAACCTAGCTACAAGAAATATGTATTATGCATAATAATATCTGTTAATTTAACGATTATGTACGGTTGACATCAAGAATTTAATTTCATTCATCCGAAAACACATGTAGATGCCAGAAACTGTTAAATATCTCATTCCATTAACTAAACTATGACCGATCCAACCGTAATTTAACTAAAATTTGACTTGAACACACGTATTGAATGCGCAAGAACATTTTTAACAAAATATAATTTACAAAACCAATATGGTTTGACATTTTTTTGATAAGTAATGTCTTAACATTTTTATTTTAGTGTATCTGATAACTATATAACTAGCTATATTATTTTTATTTATATTATATATGAAATTTATTAAATATGAAATTTATATAAGATATTATGTAATTTTTTAATTATATTAATTTGTTCTCTTATGAACTTT
The DNA here is from genome assembly GCA_900406325.1 of Erucastrum elatum. Taxonomy (NCBI): domain Eukaryota; kingdom Viridiplantae; phylum Streptophyta; class Magnoliopsida; order Brassicales; family Brassicaceae; genus Erucastrum; species Erucastrum elatum. Next base: position 4,247 of record OVBX01004381.1, read on the forward strand.
TGATTAAAAAATAATTCATTTGATTAGTTATGTAATAGATACTTGTTTGATAAATTTTTAATTATAAAACTTATTTGACGTCAGTTTATTGATTCTAACATTTTATTTTTTTTAAACTTATTTGATGACAATTTAAACCAAACATAATCTCGCACATATAATTATTAACTGTATATTTTTAAGAATAAAAATAATCTAAGAATAATAATCTAATATGGAATTTTACCAAGTTTGAGCGGATGCAATTTTTTTAAGAAAATATAAATAAATTAATTCATTAATTTAATTAATTTATATTAAAGAATTAAAATGTTTGAGTCAGTGAATTGACATCAAATAAATTTTATAATAAGGAATTCACCAAATCAGCATATATCAAACAATCAATCAAACGAATTACAAAAAAAATATTAAAAATTAATAACAAAATAGATTAAAATAATTAAATAATATTTTATATAAATCTCATATTTAATATAAATAAAATAAAATAATTAAATAGTTTTAAAATACACTAAATAAAATTTTTAAAAACAATACTTATCAAAAAACTTATAAAAAAATATTGCTTTTGTAAATTAGATTTTGTTAAAAGTGCTCGTATGATTTTAAAACGCAGATCAAAATCTAATTTTACTCAAAATATCATCACATACGTCATATTTTAATTGATAAAATGGAAAGTTAAACGGTCTCTAACATCAATATCACTTTTTGGATGAATAAAATTAAATTTATAATGTTAACTACATCACATCACTAAATTGAGAAATGTTATTATGAATAACAATAAACTTCGTGTATCTACATCAGTTTAGTTTGTATGGTTAGTCATGTAATGGCTAATATTTTATTAGTCAACAATGATTTTTCCTTTATAATACGAGAGGGAGCAAAATTAAAGTGTAGTTGTAAGAGATCTTTGTTGGTTAAATAGTACGATAATTCATATTGCATATAAGCTTAGCTAATCAATTTTATATATAGGATAATTATTGAATACATTAAACCAAGCCAACAGGATAGGATGCGGTACGTTACATGAAGCAAACACAAAAGGTAAGTTAAAAGCTTGACACCAAAACCCTAGAGAGGTTCCACAGACGTGCCCAAAACCCTAACTTCCGACGCATACCATAAATATTAATTATTAAAAGAGACTACCCGTAGTAGTTATTAAAACAAGTACCCGACCCAATACCACAGATAATCGGATCCATCAACCAAAACAAACATTCCTTGGAACAGCCTTGCATTTCAACGGCTTCTTCATCTCCATAGACAGCTTGAGAACCTCAGTGAGCTCCACATCATCAGAACCCTGAACCCATTCGAAATTCTGAATTAACTGAGCAACCCAGAGATGAACAGTGGCTAGACCCATTGCCTTACCCGGGCAAACCCGACGACCCGACCCAAACGGAGCCAACCTAAGATCCGAACCCATGATGCTTACATCGTCACCTTCAATAAACCTCTCGGGCTTAAACTCTTCAGGGTTGGTCCAGATTTTGGCGTCGTGTGTGATGGACCACATGTTGACCATAGCTATGGTTCCTGCCGGGACAAGCTTGGGACCGACATGGACATCGTGGATAGCGAGACGGGCCCACGAGAGGAGGGGGCCAGGTGGGTGGAGCCTCAGGGTTTCTTTGACAATAGCTTGAAGGTACGGCAGTTTTGAGATGTCGGAATCAGACAAGGATCTAGTGTTGTTACTTGTAACGGAAGCTATCTCTTTGACGAGTTTTGCTTGGATGTCTTGATGCAATACCATTCTTGCAAGTACCCATTCCACTAGAATCGCAACTGTATCTGTTCCTCTAAATATCATTTCCTTAAAATAAATCAAAAATCCACATTAAAAAGCATAAAAAAATTTAGATAACATATATTAAAAAGTAAAAACACATTAATTTTTTTTTTAACTTTTCCTAAAAACAAACACTAGTAAAAGAGCTTACCCAAAGAACAGCAATCATGTCGGAATCAGACAACTTTTCATCCTTTTGCAAGCCAAGCAAGACATCGACGAAGTCATTTTCCTCTCCATTGAGATTGTTGCTCGTTTTCATCTTGTGTTTCTCAATTATGCTGCCGACAAAAGTGTTTACTTCAGAGACCAAAGCTCTACACCTCTTCCTCACTCCTTGGAAGTCAAACCAACGAAGAACACCAAAGTGATCACTCCAGTTAAATATCCCAAGTAACTCATAACCTTCACTCACCAGCCTCTCCAGAAAACATCCATCACCATCAACTTCATCAAAGTCGTAGCTTTCACCAAAAACAGTCGTCATTACATTATTCAACGAACCAAAGTGAATCACCTTCTTCACTTCAACTTCACCACCACCAACGCTCTTAATTTTATTCACCATCATCATACCGATTTCAACCCTAACACCTTCGAAACCCGCGATTCTTCTCGGACTGAAAAGATGAGTTGAAGCGATTCTCCTCAGGTTCCTCCAGTACTCACCATACGGTGCGAACCCCATGGCGCGGTGGAACAGAAGCTCGTAAGCTGACTCCTTAACCGGCCGGTCAGCAAAAGCAGAGCTGTTTAGGATCTCTTTAGCGGTGTCCGGTTCACTGGAGATCACAAAACGCGAAAACCCAACGGAGAACGCCATCAAAGTAGAGGCCTTAAAGCGTTGGGCAAGCGCTGCGAGAACGCGGTGAGGGTTGGAGCGTGAGAAGACGGAAAGAGAACCAGATGGACCAGGAATCGAAACCCGAGTCTTGGACGAGTTGGTGCAGGCCCATGCGAGCCCACCTGGTGAGAGAAAGAACGCAATTGTGGCTATGAAGAGAGAAAGCCAAGCAAAAGTTTCGAAAGTCAGCAAGTTGAGAGAGTTAAAGAACAGAGCGTAAGCTTCCGAAGACATTCCAGGCTTGAGTAGTGAAAGAAGAGAGAAAGCGTGTGTGTGTGTGAAAGAGAGAGAACAATAGAAGTATCGAGAGTTATGAAGATATGAAATGGTATGCATGGAAAGAGTGTTTAAATAGACGGCCACTTGGTCGTTGCATCATTGTTATTTTAATATTTTTTAAAAAAATTACTACTTATTGGTCTGTTAATGTTGGATTAATTGTTTTAAAAGTTTGTATTAGCATTGATTATGTTGTCTTTAGGTCAAAGGAAAGTTAGTAAATTTTACTGATGAATCCACGGAATGGTGGAGTAATTCTTTGATATTGCTGTAACTTTGTTATTTTCAAGATGGTTTTGAAAATCACCATTATCAAACCGTATTTTTGTTGTAAAAAAGTCCTTTAGATACAGTTATTATGATAAATTTATAAATTTATAATGAATTTATAATGCTAGTACTGTAGTATCTGATAACTTTGTGTTAGACGATAAAATAAATTCGTTTGTTAAAAAGTTTAGTCTTTATATATTGTTATTATAATGTTTTTTTTTTTAAAAAAAATACTATGAAAATGATTTGGGAGTGTTTCTAACCAGGACCAATAATTTTTAAATAATCGCTACCATGTAGTAAAATGTGATTCATATGGATTGTGTGGGAATTTAAAAGCTAAAGATTTGGTGTGTCATGCAAATAATTTTGCAACAAAGTCAAGATATTTTCTGCCACATACATAGAAAATGTTTTTAATACTTCACTCCAATAAACTTCTATACTCGCACTAACAATTTAACATCAAGGAGTAATATCAACTAATAATAGTACTCTGATAGGAATTCATTCGCCTTCCTTATAAAAGTTAAGATGTATGGGTGGAGCTAATTAACTAAAAAATACTAATAGTTGTATCAATGTTAGTATTATCGGAAAAGAGAAAGGATGCCAAAGAAGAGAATCGAAATGAGAATCACAGCCGTCATTGCCACTCTTATCACACACAGTTCTTTTAAATACGGAGGTATTAGTGTATTAGTGCATTTTTTGATATTACTATTACTAAAGAAAGTGAAGAAAAGTTAGCTGAAATGGTAACAAAACTTCTATTCTAAACATTTTAATTTTCAGAATGTCAGAGGTATTCAATGAAAATCGCAATTCCTTGAAAATGAGTTCTTAATTCAATCAAATTTCACAAAACTTACAGAATTTTCATCATTTTTTTTCTAACAGAATTAAAGCAGTTTTTTTTTGCTTTTAGTAATCAAAATGTAAAACCTAAATAAAAATTCTAGTTCTAATTTTTGCTTTCCACTCATAAATACGAGTAAATACATCTAGTTTGGATCTAAAGGTGTTAATACCTCTGGCATTTAATTCTAAGGCGTGCTCACATGTTCGAGGCTTTTACATCACAATTCTATATTTTAAGGCTCCGAATTGTAACTGTGGTATAAGCGGTGCGGGATGAGCGGTTCAACTGCGGTGCGGTTTTTACAGCTATAGAAACGTATAGATATATTGTATATGTAGAGATTTTTGTTACTGTTAACTGCGATGCGGGGCGGTGCGGGACGAAACATTCAAAGCCTAAGAAATAATCAAACGAGTTAAATTACGAGACACATATATGGAGTCAAATCGGTAGTGGAGTCAATATCATAATTGTAAAAGCAAATCTTTGCCCTCCATCCTGAAAGTAGAATTTTCTGGATTTTATTTTTGTTTCACAAAAATATATATTTTTTATTTTTAAGGTATTTTTGTATATTTTTGAGAAACATTAATTGTGAATATTTGAATTGATTAAATTTTATTAGTAGATAGTTATTGGAAAATATGAAAAAATAAATAATAAACTAAATTACATATATTTATTGTATTTTTAATAAACGTGAAAACTTCAAAAATATCATATTTTCAGGAACAGAAAAAGATGGAGTATATCTCTTTAGAGGCCTCACGTCGCGTGATCCTTGTAATTTTTGTAAAATCACTGTGCTTCTTTAGTTTTTTAATATATATTGTACAGTTTACATTGCTAATTTTATTGTTTTACAGGATTTAGACTGTTGAGGATAAATAAATTAACAAATAACAAATAATTGTCCTATGATATGCAAGAAAAAAATAATAACAAGAGATTACAAGGGGGAGACAAAAGGCAGTGATGATTAAAAGAAAATACAGGAAGTGAAGAAAGCTGACATTTTTATACGTAAAAGCTTTGTAATGTGTTGTGTACTCTTATCAGTGTAGCTTAGGCCTGCTTCGTTCAGCTACTTCTACTGCTTGATTTACTGTTTCGTATTTTATATATAGTATTTGACAGCGAAGTCTCCAGTTCCCTTTCACATTTACTATAGTGTCGATAGTAACTCGAAAACATGTATGATAGTACGATCCCACCTTTCTTTACTGCATGAAGTATGAATTATGTTCAATTAAAAAAATAGCCTTTAACATGATTTTTTTGTAACTTCATATTTCATTAATTATGAACGTGAACCTACATAGTATTCATGAAGAAGACTTGTTATTTAAAGTTGGGAAATAATAATGAAAACAGTAAGGAAGAGAATATGATAGTGTCTAGTTTTTGCCGATCTAATCTGCAACCTTGTTAAGTTTTCTTTGAGTCCATTTAAATGAGATCTTTTCAAATCTCCCACTCCACCATCTTAGCTTTCTAGTCCAGTTGTAAGCAGCAAAATGTAATTATTATTGTTATTAAATATCTCTATTGCTTTCTTACAGTCATTTTATATTGAGAGCTTACAAATTACAATATTCTTCGTACGAACAATGTTGTAGTGCGATTAAATTAGCATGTACATTTTCCATGTCATTGCCTACTTTCCTTCCTATTACTTATACTGCATCCAGCTTATAGGTTTCATCTGAATTTCGAATCACCCAACCAGCTTCCATCTCCGAGTTGATATAAGAACCATCAACATTATTTTTCATTTATCATGTTGGTTGGAATTTCCATACCCGCTTGTTTTCCAATGCTCTCCTGAACATGAGCATGCAAATCTCCCAAAGATTGTATATTCACGTCTTTCCATTCCTTTGCATCATTTTCTGCATACAGTTAAACAAATACAGATTTCCAAGTTTTTGACATGATTTATCTAAGATTTGTTACAACTAACATTTTGGTTGAGGAACTTAAAATAAAGTTTGTTAAAGAACCTTTCAACATTTTCTTGGACAACTGCATGATCTTATAAGTATAGGAGAAGGATAATACATCCCGAACCTAACACAAACCCTGAACCCAAAACACATAGGCCATTCAAGAGTTCCTTTTATCACACTCACAACACCAGCCCCATAAAATCAACCTTATACAAACATTAAAGAAGTTACTTCTTTTCAACGACCGAGGAACTAGTTCAACTATCGGTCAAAGAAAACTATTGGTCAGAAACTCTGACCAACAAAATACATAAAAATCCATAGAACAACGACTTTTGAAGCAGATTAAGGGAAAAGGTCCATGTTCTATAGTTTTTACTTTTTAGTTGACAAAGACATAACATCAGGAGAATATTTCACTATTGACAACTGTTCATTATGGAACCCAAATTATTTTACAGTAACGCGTAGAAATAAGAACAACCAAAATGAGAAAAATTGAAAAGTGAAAGGCCAATCAAGTTCATGTCGGGACAACGAGCGATCTTATAGTTATGACTTCTGGTTCGGTTTGAGCATAACCAGATTGATATAGTTCTTCTCCTGTCTTCATCTTGTGGTTCCTCTTGCCCTTGTTTGCCATGTGGTTGAAGATGTACATCGATTGGTTTTTGGTTAAAGAATCAAACACACACACACACACACACATATATATTATGGATGTATTACTTTCTTAATATATATGTTGAAACATATTTTTTTTTATTTTCTAAACTCTAGTTAATTATGTTATAACAACTATGGAATTATTATATAGACGATTATACAGTTGACAATTCTATAATTTTATAAAAATATACGCCTGACTGCGTCATTTTAAACCACCCTACGAAATACATGTTTGATAATATGCTATGCATCATGTTGAAGATTTCTTGTAACTATTTTCATAATCTGTATGATTTTAATTTTCAAGGGTTTAGACTCTAGACATTCTATGTAAAAACATTAAATAACTTTTAGTCAAACTGATGTATTAAAGAGAGCTTCCACATATGTTGAAACAATAATAAAACTATATTTTAAAGTTTTAAGCAAATAAAAATAATGTTTTGAAGATATAGTACACTGTACATAATAGTGATAATAAAGATCAATGCAATAAATTTATAACATTACCAAAAGTATAAAAATACAATATAAAAAAAACAGTTTAAAATAAATCATGTTGGTGAAAATAAAACTCTAATTTAATTGTCTTTATAATCTTGTCATATACACTATACATTAAATTGCTGTTAATTCGTAACAATTCAACGTGTTCTTACCAAAAACATGTTAATATCCTTCGATATGTAGGTGGCAAATGTGAAAGCAAATGGTTTGTGAGTTTCATAGATGACTCAACATTAGGGGTGTGCGTTTGGATATTCGTTCGTGTTCGGATATGATATTCGGATTTTAGGTATTTTGGTATAGGATAAAGAATTTGTTCGGGTATATTTATATTTCGGTTCAGATTCATGTATTTTTTAGTCCGGGTTCGGTTGTTTCAGGTTTGAATATTTAGATTTTTTTAAAAAAATTAAAATTTGTTAACGTTCAAATTTTTTGTATTTAAAAAAATATATAATTAACTTAATTGTTTTTTTTTTAATTTTTAATAGATTTGGATGCGGTTTCGGGCATGAATAAAATGTACCTGTCAACATATTCAAAACAGTTTTCTTACTCCGATTCATGGTCTCGCCGAACTGTAGCCTATCAGATAGTTCTTTATTGGGTCAATAATATATAGCAGGGACTCGTGCATGCACATCAACGTATTTAATTTTTGTTTTTTCGATCACTGATACAACTTTTCTTTACACATAAAGCTTTGCATTCCTTCAATGATTTCATTAACACATTCGCAAATTCAATGGTTATTGCAGACTCAAACTTTGCGTTTCGAACATTGGAGAGTGCAGTCTATATCTCTTTTACCAGTGCCGTGCGAAAGATTTTAGCGGTAAGTTTTTTAAAAATATTTTATTTACAACTATAATAAAAACAATTTTTAATATGATATAGCATCTTTACCGCGAGCCGGTCCTTGAAATGTGGAGGCTAGAAGCCAAAAACAATTATGTGGCCGACTAAGGTTCGAACTCATAATCTCATCGTGGTTGTTAGTGTGCGTTTTCCAAGTATGCTACAGGGACTTTTGACAGAAATGCGGACGAATTTGTACTTAATACTTAACAGCCGGAAGCACGTGCGTAACCCGCTTCATGGTCAAGGCCGACACTTTACCAGACACAAGTTTAAAACTGGAAAAGAATAAGTTTATTACGTAAGTGTACTATATATCATACTAGGGGTATTCCGGCGCTACGCGCCGGGTTCGGACATATTTTTTTTGCTGAATTTGTTATTTTATGTATTTGATCATGTTGGTTCTTTGCAGCAGGAAAAGCTAAATTTAATTTTGTTTAGAACTTAATAGAGTCGAGTGTTGAACATGAGATAAGTTTGTATGATGTACTTAGTGTAGTGATTTATTAAGAGTGATTTTTTTTGTAAGGAGGTGATTTAATTCATTGTTTTTTCTGGTGTTGTTTTTTATGTTTTATATTCTGAAATCTGTAACAGATGTGTGTATTTCGTCTCATATTATTTTTTGCTTCTTGTTGTCACGTCCCGTAATGCGTTGGATATCACTTGATAATATCATAATCTATCTGATGATAAACTCCGGGGATTATTATCATAACTTATGTTTGATTGCTACGTTATTTGTAATTTTCCAAACAAATTAAAATTGTTTTTTCTTGTATATACATCTTTTGATGAAAGGCTCTTGCATTTGTTCAATATCTTGAAATTCATCAGAGGTAGAATATTTTTATTTCTTTGATCAATCATAGGATAAAGTTTATTAGGGGAAAAAGGTTTAAATATATAATAGGACATGGAAACGTATTGGTATGTTAATGTTGTTTTTTTGTAGGTGAGTTTGAGTTTCTGATTTGGAGATGGATTTGGTTAATAATTATTGATTGGTTTGTATATTTTTTGGCGTTCAATATAGAATAAACTACGACGGTATAGGTTGGCCATGGAATATTTTAAGGGAAACTTTATTTTAATTTTTATAATATGGTAATAGAGATAGATCATTGAGGAGTTACATAATTTCTTTATATAATGAAAACAAATCTTTTCCGTGAACTCACTTCAGTTGTTTTGCCTGGAAGTTCTTCTGGAGTCTTCACCATTTCTCGAAGTCCAGAAGATAGAGAGGCAGGCTGTGAGGCAGAATGAGAGGCAGAATGATATTAGTAAAGTGAAAACAAAGGGATCTGTTAGTAACGGCTGCATGGGTTTCAGTTTGAGTGTATGAGCTAAGACTTCATCTGGGAGTTGGATAGGCACAATGAAACTGCTAGAGTTATATTAAAGCTCTGCATTTAACTTCTGTATATGCTCTGCATTCAACTTCTGTATAATATTTCTTGTGTCTGTCTCGATTGCTTTCATTACTAATCAGTTTCCTCTTTTGTCTGCTTCTGAGTTTGTCCTTGTTCATATCTTAGAATAATTGTTGAGCAGGTTGCTATTCTCATTAACGAATGTGTTCATCTGTAATCGGATGTAACAGTGTCAATCAATAATAAGGTCATCAAGATTATTTTGCCTTAGGTTCAATACATAAGGGAGGGACAATCATTGTATAAAGTAAAGTAGTAAACAGTAGCATAAATTTATATATATGAACAATGACATGACATAATCTATAAATACTAATCACTATTAACTGTTTTTT
>OVBX01004382.1:0-14729 GCA_900406325.1 Erucastrum elatum
CGGTCGATCAAGCGGATGCCTTATCGATCGATATAGTTTCTAGAGAATCTTAAGGGCGAGTCTGATTTGGTTCTCTAATCCTTACTAAACTGAAACTCTCGTTTAAGCTTAGCATAAATAGATCTAACTAGTTTGGGTTCAGGTATTTGTCAAGTTCTCACTTGGACAAATTAATCCTAGGATCTAGGTTAAGGGTGATCAATTCCTTAGCATAGCAATAAGAACAACTAAAAGAAGAATTATATTTTAAACACCCTAACAATGAATTGATTAATACATTAGTTAACCTTGGTGATAAACCTAAATCTAACAGTGAGACTACTCAAACATATTCATGAGAGACAAAATCATGATGGTTTGAATAATGCTTTTAGATAGAAATAATATGAGAAATAGTAAACAAGTAGAGCAAAGGGAGTTCAAGATCTTCTCTGTGAATGCAGTTCAGATCTCTCTCTCCAATCCTAAGCTCTCTCAATGGTATGACAAAGTGCTTCTCTCAAGTCTTAGGTCTTTCAAAAGGTCTCTAGGCAAGTCTGCCCTAAACTAGTACAAAACCCTCACTTATAGCCTAACAGGCGGCCAGGAACTTAAAGTGTAATTAGCAAAACTATTAGAAGCAATTAGGACTTCTAATTTGTAATTAATGACTCGGGATACTTCAGTATCGATCGATGTTTAAATGCTTCAATCGATCGATCTTGGCTAACTTCTATCGGTCGATATCCTCAATGTATATCGGTCGATGGCATAAATTGTTGCTTGGCTAATATCTTCATAAAGTCTCCATTTTAGCTTCATTTTAGCTATTTTACACCAATGAGTACTTGAACCTGAAAAAGCTCTAGAAAGGCACTAAAAGTATTCTTTTATTTCCAAAAACATATATAAATCATGGTAAAAAGTGGATAAAATCCATGACCTATCAATGGCATAGTTGTAATTTTTATCATCTTCTTCTCCAATATATTTTAGGGTTTCTCAGCAAAGTTTTAGAGCATCCACACCTTTGTATCACCGATTTCATCAGTTACTTTTGCGTTTTTCTTGATGTATATGGTTTCTACTTATAGAATTAAGATGCAGAACTCGATTATAAGCTTTAAACCTCAAAATTTTGAACTTCTTTTAACGACTCCGGGTTATTGGCCGAATACGACAAAATCGCCTCGCTTGACCTCTGCCTAGCGTTTCCTGCCGCTTAATCGGACAGTGCGGCCGCGTTTTAAAACCTGGGATAATACTTTGAACCGACACTAATTAATACAAGGGGATTTTTTTAGGCCAAAAAAATGTTAACCATGTCTCATTAGACTAATCTCATATGGTTTATGTTTTATTAGACTAAATATTTTTAGATGGAAATATTGCCCTTAATTTCAATTAAAAATTTAAAATTATAATTAATAAGTATTACATATAAAGAGTTGAAATTCTTAATCATGATTTGCGGGATCTTCTTAGAAAGCAAACATGCATGTGGTGGAACATGTAAAATATTGATATATATATATATATATATATATATTAAATATTTTAAATACATTACTGTGTTTTTTTTGCTAGAATAATATATCTCTATATATTAATTGAAAATCATTACAACTTTTGAGTGTAGCCACGTGACATTACTAAAATAATTTTCAGAATTCTTAAGAAATAAGTTGGTTCATCTAAATATATATATATATATATTATCATTTTTATTTAATTAGCTATTAAATTGATTAGTAATTCATAAAAAATATTCACAATTCTTTCCTTAAATAAATGTTACTTAATTACCTAATATGATATATATATGAAAATTAATTATTTTGAATGATAAATATTTGATAATAATTTATATCCTCAATCCTTTTTATTTAATTTATATTATTATAAAATTAAACAATCATATTAGTAATTAAATATTTTTTTTACATTTTTCTTATATGTGATATATTTTTTTAAATGATTATAAATTACTAAAACTATTCAAAGTGAATAAAAATGTTGTGAACATTGTCTTACCTTTTTGTTATAATAAGATACAAATGATCATAAAATCATATGATTATGAAATATAATTTAATAGATATTCAGATTATATATATATATATATATTATTTTTGATATCGTTTAAACTATAAACTATATGATATATAAAAATATATTAATACGTTAATTTCAAAATTTATATTGAAAATATATGGAGACCTGAATATTTTAGTTTTGAACATTTTTCGTATAGATATTTTAAGATATCATTATACAACAAGACAATATAATATTTGAATTTTACTGGTGTTAATTATTGGTTTATTATTTTTTTGTAAGGGGGACTTGAAATATGTGCTTAAATTTAACTAATATTATTATACGAAAAAACTATAATTTTTTATATGAAAAATATATATTACTTAGGAAAGAATTTGGTTAAGCGTAATATGGCATGATTTATAGTTAACAAAGAAATAAAATATTTAAATGCAATTTATAGACGAAAATGTTTCCAGTGACTAAAAAGTCGTATTAATTTTTAACAAAACGATAATATATTGTGTTTTTTTGTGTGAACATAATTTAATAATTTGTAATTCAAGTCTAATAGTAAATATAATGAGCTTTAAAAATCATCATTTCAACGATTTTTTAGTTGACAGCTTTATATATTTTTTGATAAAAAACAGCTTTATATCTAAGATCCAATATTATATACAAAACGTAATATAGTATAACACAAATTATCCAAGCAAACATTATTCGAAAATCTCACCATGCGCTCATGCACAGGTTATCAACTAGTTCATTTTAATTACGACATTCTTTTTAAAATTTAAAAATTTGATTTTTACTTAATTATTATATATTCATATAACTTTTATTTCTTAATTTTAATTTTAGATGATTATAATATTTTTTATAATAATGTTATGCAGGAATTATCTTTTTAATATGTTTTGTTATTTAGCCTTTTTATATATTAATTCAGACAAAATTATCTAATAAAACCTGGAAAATATTATTTCGAATATAATATTATTAAAATTTACTTTTTACTAATTATTTTTTATAAAATTTTAATTTGAAATTTATAAGATAAAATACCTTTTTGGATAACAACCTCGTATATGTTAGGAAATATATATTTTTAATATATGTGTGTGTGTGTGTGTGTTCTTATCTGCTTCTGAATTTATAAATATTAATTCATAAACAATTAATTAAATTTTAATCATTTAATAATGATATAAACGATATTAATCAATCTAACTTTTAACTAGAGTTTGAATACAAAAAGTCACTTGACAAATAATAGTATATATATATATATATATATATATTATATTTTAAATGTAAATTGGGTGTAGATTAAATATAATTTTTCTTTTAGTTATTAAATTATGAATTAAATATTTTTTTAAAAATAAGTAGTAAATAATATATATTTCAATAAATTTTTATTATTATTATTATTTTAGCAATTACATATTTACATTAGGTAGTATATAGAACTATTGCGAGGAGTCAAACTGATTGAGGCAGTTGATCCAATGTCAGAAACTTTAGTAAGACTATTATTAATAAAAAATAATTTAAGAAAACATATATAAATTATTTTTAATATATTTATATATTGGTATAATGTGTTTCGTACGGCTTACGCAATTGAACTTTACGGATCAAAATAACTTTTTGGGAAAATTGGAACTATAGACCGAAAATTGAGTATGTTTGTCCTTATTTTATAATACTCTTTTGTCCTATTTTTTTCTCTATTTAACAAAATCAATGAAAAATAATTTTACAAAAAGATATTAAAAACGAACAATGCAAGAAATACCCATATCAGTTTAATTTGTTTTATTTTTAATTGTTTTCTTAATATATTAATTAGTTTTAGTTAGAGTTAAAAATTTAAATCAAAGACGTAATTGGGTTTTCATAAAACATTATACTAATGGAACAACATTAGATTATTGTTATCCTATTACAACAATGATAGTGAATTTTGGTCTATTTTTCTATTTTCCCATTTTAGCTTGCAGTAAAGCGGGTCAGGTGAAACGGGTTTGAACCTCTTTCCTGTCTAGACATACAGTCTCACCGGGAACGACAAAATACATATATATTGTATATAGTGATCATCTCATGTAGAACTCGTGGAAGACTAAAAGACTAATATACATATAATACTTTCAACCGAGACACTAATAAACATAACAAATACTATAATCCATTGACTATAATCATATCAAGCAGGACATGTGCAATGTGGGTGGAGACTACGTCAAATTAAGTAGTATAAGTACGTATTTGTGAAACCAAAGAGAACATTATTCTCTTCTTTTGAAGATCTCTGAGTGTTAACCATGGCAATAACTCACGTTTATCCTAATTCCTATGTTTCTTCTGATCATATCATTCTTCTTCTTACCTACTTTGCTGGCCCAGACCACCTTCGTTCACGACTGCAGTTTGTTCCTCATAACTTTGTTCTAGGACTTGAATACTTTAAACAACATTGATTCTATAATCTTTATCTATCTTTGACTCTATAATCTCCAATAGTGATGGATTTTATGTGTACTTTTTGTTTATAATGGATCTTGTCCTCTTCTTTTTGTTTAGCACCATGTGAACTTTTGCAACGTGGGGAGAGACATCTAGGAACTTCCCGACCACGAAATCCTCCCACAACGGAGTCGAGGTTTTCAAAGCATCATCTGGAATCTCAACCGAGTGAATCCCATCCTTGTTTGAAACCTCTACTGCATACTTCTTTAGAACCTTTTTATCCTCAGCAACGGAGACCCAACTCGGAGCCCCGTTCTTCAAATCGAACTGCAGAGCTGGAACAGACTGTTGAACTGACTTCCCCACATTTAATTCCTCATCGCGAACCTCATTTGCCTCCTTGGATCTCTCAGGAGAGCTCCGAATCCCCGGCGGCGCAGCCGAGTTCATCCACGAAACTAGGTTTCAGAATCGCCCCAAAATCGCCCTCGAGAGAAAATAACCAAAACGGTTTTTTAAAGTATGTCCAGAAGTGGGATTTGAACCCACGCCCTCTCACGAGGACCAGAACTTGAGTCTGGCGCCTTAGACCACTCGGCCACCCTGACTGTTGTTGAAAACAGGTTATTTGTTTAGAGAGCAAGGGGGTCAAGAGTTTAAGCGCCTCTGATGGTTTAGTCCTTAGGGTTATTGTCTTGGGTGCTGGGTTCGAACAAGTGATTTGTATTTGGGTGCGATCATACCAGCACTAATGCACCGGATCCCATCAGATCTTGTCCTCTTCACTGACATTAATCACTATTCACTGACTGTAGAAGGCCCAGTGTATGGCGGAATCGCAGTTACTGGTTTGGAGACATTCGTGGAGCAGGGGAGAAAAAGCTTTAACTTAACCTGCTCTACAAGTGATTATTAATTCCTTTCATAATTTGCTTTGTTTGTATCCATGTTGTCACTCTGGTTTACTTTCCAGTGCTTTTCTTGAT
Organism: Erucastrum elatum; assembly: GCA_900406325.1. NCBI lineage: Eukaryota > Viridiplantae > Streptophyta > Magnoliopsida > Brassicales > Brassicaceae > Erucastrum > Erucastrum elatum. The sequence goes on from OVBX01004382.1 coordinate 5,487, forward strand.
GAATTTTTTTTGGGTGAACAGATACAGTACTCACCAAAGGATTCATGGTTGCGGTAGACGGTAGTTGTACGAGGCTTAACTATAGGACCAGTCATGAATGTACAAGGATACAATCTCTGTGATTTGATCACAATGTCCTGTTTCACCTGGCTCTTTTGTGCTTACTTTTCCCAAACTATATCCTGTTCCAATAACAGTAAGTTTTTTACATTTTATATTGGTAATTTTTATAATTGCACTCCACGATTTAAAGAGTAAAAAGTTATTTGGTTTGTGATGAATTTTTCATCTCAATCACTAACAGATTATGTTTCATATTTGTGACATATATTTTCTTTGATGGTTCCATAATCAGTTTCCTAATTACCGTTGAGCATTATGTAAAAGAGTTGATGGAGTCGTTAGTCATAAATTTTGTTACACTTTTGGAGTTCCCTAATTTGATTTCCATGACTTGGTCAGATATGTTGTATTGTATTAGAAGATTCCCAGATCTTCTTATAACATCTTAATTCTCAGCTTATAATTTTCATACCAAAATAACTCTACTAGGGTAATAAAACAGTGAGAATACACCATAATCTGAAACGTTTTAACATCCCAGCCCCGCCTCTTTACCACCCGACCATAATCACCTGGTTAATGAGATAGGAGTTTGAGTTCCAACAGTGTGCAATTTATCTGATGTTTTTTCTTTCAATTTATCTGATGTTGAACTTGCCAAAAGCTTCGTATCTAACTAAAAGCATGTTCTCTACCTCTGGATTTGTCATGTTAACTTAAAGAAAATATACTTAGATTAAAGACTATGCTTATTTTTGCCTGAAACCCCACCATTTTGTTGGTTCTCTGACGATTCGTTTGTTTTCTCTTCTTTTTACCTTTGTAGTGGCATAGGAATACAAAAATAGTAACGCAGGCCCTGGTAAGATCGTTGATGGAATGATAGTGCCGGCCGATGGAAGTCTGTGTGCAAGCATCACTGATTGGTATGAAGAACCAAAGAAAGGAGGACCCTGATCACGAGGAAATAATGTGTTCCGTCTTCCCTCGCGTAACTTCAAGTGCCTATGTGATTTTTTCTTCGTCAAGTTCTTTTATGAGAGAATGTGTTCTCAGCATTTTCTACTGTCGTTTTCTCCCTTTGGTGTGACGTACTGTTTGTTATCCGAGAGATAAAAAGTGGTTTACACTTTACCCATGCCAGTGTTAATCAGTGCTCTATATGTATACCAATGCTAAAGCAAATAGTTAATGTGTATGACTAAAATCAATAAGTCAACACCTCGTTTAAGCAGTGGGATTGACGAAAATAAGAAGCCACCTATGTTATACGAAGGTAATGCGGCATATGTCATGTTAATCACTCAAACGAAAGAATACAAGTGAATGTCAATTATTAGAAAAGAGCAAACGATAAGGATTCTTTTAAGTGGAGAGAATACAGTGTAACTTGTCCTAAGGACTTCTTTACAACTTAGTACTTATTTCATGGCCTTCTAATTAATGCACATAGGAGAGAATCTTGAGAAACTTAATGATGCGCATTCTTCCTCAGGCCGGTTAGCCAAATACGTCTCTTTTACATACATCCCTCTGTTCCTGAGTACGTGCACTGCGTAGCCATACCGGTTTTACAACTCAGCCTGTGTGAGAAAGAGACCAGTACGAAACAACAAAAGACTGTTTTAAGTGTGTTCTGTTATCTACCGTAACATTTCCATTGGGTTACCAAAAGATGTGACTAATAAATAAACATAGATGAGAAAAAGAGACCTGCAGGAATTAGATGTTATAAAGTAAGACGGAAATTTCACCTCAAGCGTCAAGATCAGAAGGAGACTGAATTAACAAAGCTTATCAGCACCATAGATAGCAACCCTTCGTACACACATATTCTCTAATTAGGAGTTGAGGGATGCGTGCCAGCCAGTGGATTCCAACACCGCTGAAAACAGATGAATCTGCAAGACCAAATCCTAACCATTGTAACAATCACAAGGGAGGACCAGCTTTTTTGCACCCCTCAGATGTTGTTGCACGGGTCAACATTTCTTTGATAAGCTCCGCTGATACAGTTATGTCACTATCCTTAAGACTAACCGTGCCATCATTCAGCACAAGCCCGTCTTCTTGCATTTTCAAATACAATTCATCTATTTCACAATGCAGGCCTTTACTACACAACCCTGACAACATTATACTGTACGCTACAACATCACGCTTCACTCCTTTGAGGCTCAGACTACAAAACAAACCCCAAGCTTCTTCAACCTTACCAGCCTTACACATCCCATGAATAACGGTGGTATACGTCACAACGTCTAGTTCCATTCCCCTCTCTTCCAAATCCTCAAATATCACCAACGCTTTCTCTACCTCCCCGTTATCACAAAGCCCACCTAACAAAATATTATAACTCCATACATCAGGAGACACCATCTGACTAAACAACTCCTGACCCATACCAACATCCCCTGCTTCAAAAAAACCTTGCATAAGAGTGTTGTAAGTAACCGTACTCCTAACCAAACCTCTCTCACACATCTCCTTAAAGATTCTCATCCCATCCTCCACTCTCTTCACCTTACAAAACCCTTTAATAATTGTATTATAACACACCACATCAGGAAAAACACCTCTCCTCACCATCAACTCAAACATCTCCCCAGCCTCATCCACACGATCCTCCACACAAAGACCATTAATCAACGAACCGTAAGTAACAACATCAGGCTCTATACCCATCCTAATCATCTCCTCGAACACCTCCTTCGCCTCCAAAACCTTCCCATTCTTCACAAACGCATCAACCAACGCGGTATAAGTAACCACATTAGGTCTAATCTCCTCCTTCTTGATCATATCACTCAACAACCGCGCCGCATCGCTCCATCTCCCTGAATCGCAAAGACCCTTTACTAAAGAAGTATAGGTAACAACGTTAGGCCAAACAATTTCAATCCTCTCAAAGAAACTTAACGCATCATCAGCTCGTTTGCTCTTACACATACAGTCAATAACAGTGTTGTAAGCAACAATGTCGACTTCATATCCTAACTCAATGGCTTTGTGGATAAAGGCCTCAGCTTCAGAGACTCTGTTTCTGAGGCAGAGCCCGTTAACAAGAGACCCGATTGTGACCTTATCCGGGTCAAACCCGAGTTTCAGCATCTTCCCAACAAGGGAGAGAGCGAGGGAGAATTGATAAGAGGAGCTGGAGAGACAGTTGATGAGGACGTTGAAGGTGTAAAGATCGCTTTTAATCCCTAAAGTTTCCATCTTTTTGGATAAGGAGATTACGACGTCGTATCGTTTGAGCTTGGCGAGGGAGGTTAGGAGTTTGGTGAAGGTGATGATTGACGGGTAGGGAGGGGATTCGACCATTCTGTTGAATTGTTCGACGGCGTCGTTTGGGTTTCTAGGCAGCCTCTCTTTGGAGGAAGCTCGTGCCCAGCGATGGTAGAAGGTTGGAGAAGGAAGAGGAGGTGTTCTGGGTTTAGCTTTTTGTGGGAGATTCCGGTGAAGTGATAATTTCTTCGCCGTCGTCGGAAGCCATCTCTGCATTGTTTTGAGATTTTTTTTTTTTTTTTTTTGGNAAACCGAGAATTCGAGAAACGGGAACCGGTTTAGTTCCGGTTTATATTTTAATAGTATTAAACCGAATACCGTTGAGACCAATCGGCAGTAATTTTGTAGGATCGAGTGGGATTAGGTTAGCTAATTTTCAGTTTGTTTCTGCGTGTGGTTTTTTTTATTTTTGGGTTTGTAATCTCGGTTCGGTTCAAGATTCGGTTCAGTTTTTAGTCTGAAACCTCTGGCCTGGACAGAGACAAAGGGTACAAATAGAAATCGTAACTCAATCATTCAGCTGTCGTGAAACCTTAGGAGCTGCGAGTCGAGAACGATAACTCTCCTTTGAGGCATTATTGCATTGCACAACATGTGTCCCAACTTCTATGGTGGAGTTATGTAAAAAACATTCTTTACTTAATTCATGGGCTCGTCCTTTTTTGTGTTTTTTTGGATGGATATAAGATGGTTTTTACCTTTTGGACGGAATCTCAAATAATGCTCCTAAGAGATAATAATTTGGGAAAATAGTTTTTTTATACCAAAAAAATGATCTTCATGTCTCATTAGACTAATTTGTTCTTTGTACCATTTTTTCCTATAATACCCTTTAATAATTCACAAAATAAATGAAATAAATAGTTTTACAAACCAAAAAAAAAATTAAAAATAGTAACTAGTGATGAAAAACCAAGATCAACTTATTGGTATTTTTTTTTAAATTATAAAAATATTTAAATCATAGTTTTATATTTTGTTCTAATAAAAGTAGAATCGACATTCTACATAGTAAAAAATATGATCTACTTTTTTCATTGAATCTACTATGTTTAGAATACATGTTCTACATAAATAATAGTAATATACAAATATTTAGAGAACACATTCTACGCATAACCTATGTTTCTAAAATCCGTAGAAATCGGAATCTACACATTACTAGATTTCTAAAACCAGTAGAAATCGAATTCTACACAATATTGTAAATCTAAAACAATTAGAAATTGATTTCTAACATATTTACAGTATTCTAAATATAGTAGAATACATACAGATAAGGACACATTCCAAAAATATAGGAATTGAATATTTGAAAATATTTTGTTTCCTTATTTAATAAATCGTTTTTAAAAAAAATCAAAAAATCAAAAAAATAATCATTTAAAAAAAGGAAAACAAAAAGAAAATCGTGTTTTAATTAATTATTAAGTTAAAAATTGAAAAAAAAACAAAATTGTGTTCTAAACTTCTTCTTTCTTCTCCAGACGCCGTCTTCTATTCATTCACAAAATTTCTCAAAACTGTTTCTGCTATGATTCATATCTATGATTCATGTGATGTTTGGGAATTGGTTGTAGATTCAGGTTGGACCGGCGCAATCTAGTTAACCTGAACCGATCGATCCATTTTCGTTGTTTGGATATTTTTTCGGTATCGGGATCGATCAGTCCCAGTGAGATCGATCGATCCCGATGAATCATCAAACCTTCATTCTTTACTATTTTTATTTTTGAGAATTTTAAAACACTATTTTTTTAAATTATTATAGTTAAAAATATTTTTTAATATTTACAAATCGGTTTATTGATTGTAATTTCGATATTTTAATTGAAATTAAGGGTAATATGGCCATTTTGAAAAGATTTAGTTTATTAGGACATGAATCACATAAAATTAGTCTAATGGGACATGAAGATCATTTTTTTGGCCTAAAAAAACTATTTTCCCTAATAATTTTGATTATTCAGAGTAGGCATGTGCTTTTTAACCTGGATCCGAAAGATTCGATTTGGAATCGATCTAAAAAATCCGACCTGAAATCAAACCGAAAGTTTATAAATATCTTTTGGGTCTAAAAAAGTTATTGGAAACATAATTTAAAAAGAGTTCAGTGATTTTAAAAGCTGACATATTTTTTTGAAATTTACTAGATTTCACAAATGTTTTCTAGATTTCTATCAAATATTTTATATTGATTTCTATAGATTGTTATTGATTATTAAGAATTTGCATATTTAGTTTTTCAAAAAAAAAATTCCTTCTAAGATAATATACAAAAATATTGTAAAAATTTTCAACAATCAATCCTAATGAGACACTATTATATTATAGTTTGGTGTGTTTACATAGACAAATACATTTTATGGTATTAGTTCTTTGTGTTATACAGTATAACCTCTATAAATTAATAATCTATAAATTAATATCTCTATAAATTAATACAATTTCATAGTCCCAAATTAAGTTTTTGGTTCAATTAGTATCTCGATAAATTAATAATCTCTATAAATTAATAAAAAATGACAGTCCCAACATTATTAATTTATAGAGGTTTTACTGTAGTTTGTTCTTTGTTTTGTTTTGAAAATAGTCATGTCAAACCAGAAAAATATTATGTTAGAACACACCAAATATGAAACTAACTGACAAAGATATCTTAAGGAAATCACATCTCAACCAGAAAAATATATCATACGGCATGGAAATGTTTTTATTTGTACACAGATTTCAGAAATCGTAAGAATAGACATGATATATTCAAAATCTAGCTTATGAGTAAAAATATAAAGAATTTAGCTTCTGATAACCATATAATTTAATAGAATAGCAAAATTAATAAAAACTAAACTTTTTGAATAAGAAATGATTTGAATGGATTTTGGAAAGATTTTTAAAATTTGAATTGATACAAATATTAAATAGCCATGAATTCTTAAAATTGATTTTGGAAAGATTTTAAAATTCATAAACCAATAGCCATGGATTCTTAAAATTTTATAATTCCTTAAGAATATTTAAACCAATAGACATGGACCCGAAGAGAATCGATCTGAATAGACCTAGACCCGAAAAGAACCGATCCGAATGGATCCGATCTGATAAGAACCGATTTGTACCCAGCTAAAAACATGTATATTCAAAACTATTTATATATATTATTTTTTATTTTTTATTTAGTTGAAATATATTTTGTTAACAATATTTATAAATATTTTACAGGTAGTGAAATTATAGACTCGAACCGACTCGAAACCGATCCAAAAAGTTATAGATACCTATATGGATCTAAATTTCTAAGATCCAAAAGATTTGGATCCGACATGACCCAACCCAAACCCGGCCCGAGGAACCAGATGCCCAGACCTAATTCAGAGTTTTACTAATAATGAAACATAAGACATAACCCTGTTTTTTTCTGACAACCATATCTCTAGTTACCAGGCTTCTATATTTTTAAAAGTTATTGTGATATCACAAAAAATATTAAAATTACATTATAAATTAAATTTAGCATAATTTGAATTGATACAAATCAATATGATTGCAAAGAACTAATCATATGTCGGCTCAACTTTTAAATTATTTTTATTTTATAAAATAGATTTTGATTAAGATCTATACATAATTATGATTACAAAAAAAATATGATTTCAAAAAAACACAAATATAAATATTAAATTTATAAAAAAATTAAAACAAAAAGTTGAAAGCATAAACATGATCTATTGATATATGTATGGTCCAACTATTTTAATAGAATATATTAAAATTATTGTTAATCATTTAAGAAAAATGTTATACAAAAAAAAAACAAAAATATAACTACAAATATAAAAATTAAATTTATAAAAATATATAAAACAAAAAATATATTGTTTTTAAAGGTCAAAATCTAGTCTATACTATTAAAAGGAAAACATTCTGAAAAAAATCTACTTATACAAGGTTGTTGCACCTTCATTAATGGTACAATAGTAATTTAGTTTATGGTCTTACATATAATTATACTAAACTAATTCTAATCAGTAATGTAATATACGTTTAAACAGAACAATATTAAATATGCGGGGTCCACTTCCCTTGATTTAATATGCGACAATCATTGATTTTAATTTGCCGAAAAAAATATCCTTTCTTCCGTTTTTTTGTGCCATTACTATTAAGCTTAGTATTGGTACTAAAATGAAAAATTTACTCGTGTATTTCAATCTTTTAGCTCTACAACACATTCATTTAGGATTCACTCCACATTTATTACGGACAGTCAATATTATTGGTCATCATCACATATTTAAAAAGCTCAAATGGAACATAACGTAAATAAACCAACTTTGATCTCAATATTTACTAAATATTTTTCACAATATAAACCCCACTTATAATGAAATCTATCAAAATATTAGTAAATGATAAGACCAAAGTTTTAGTAGGTAGAACAAGATTGCACCATTGAAAATGGATACAAGTTAAATATTTTAAATCTATTTTTAAAAGAAGAATTATTCCAAAAGCCTAATAAAAAATTAAATCTATGTATAATTATTTGAATTGTTTGATCTTATTATTCTAACAATAAAATATTTTAAATATTTTATCGTACATTTTATAGTTCTAAATAATTTCAAAATTAGATTAGATGAAAAACACTTACCAAACTATCTATTAAAACATTATATATATTACGTTAGTTAATCTTTATAAAATTCTGTCGGATAAAATTTTGTTATTTAAGATAAGTTTAAAAAACTATTAAAACATTACAAAAATATACTATTAAATTAACAAAAATATTTGATCTAAAATCTTAAATCTCATAAATTCAATAAATGTAACTCTTGAAAAATAGACACAAAATATAATCAGAGAGTAAGCATGCACCTTCGGGCTTTCAAGTCATTTATGGATAGGCTTTTTACGGGTCTGGATTCTTCGGATCCTAAACATTTGGATCCAATTAAATATTTGAAATTTTTTAGTTCGGGTTTGGGTCATTTATTTTAAGTTCCAGACCAGTGTGGATCCATAATTTATATACCTAAAAGTATCTGTTATTTTTGGCTAAGTAACGGATTTGGATCGGTTCGTGTATTTGGGACCCAAAATATACCAAGTTTTATCCGAGTATCCAAATATATTTTAAAATTTTACATAATACTCAAAACTATAGTAAAAATAAAAGACAAAAAATTATATATATATATATATATATATATATATATATATATGTATACCCAAAATACATAAGTATACCTGATATATATATTTTAGATATTTTGGATATCTGGACCGAGACCTGCAAGTCAAAAAAAATATCAAATAGGTTTTTTAACATGGACCCAAACCTAAATCGAATATAAAATTTTAGGATGATTTTGGTTCAGTTTTTTGAACTGAATAAAATGCCTAAGAGAAAGTTACATATAGTTGTACATACAAAGTATCAAATAAATTACATAATTTTAAACTGATTTACTCTTCGATATCGTACGATTTTGTAACATTTAATATATCACACGATATCACATAAAATTTACCTATAATCCAAAAGCGCGGATCAAAAACTAGTTTTTCACTAAAAAAAATATCCAGCAAGGGGACTCCCCTGTAGAATAATAGATCAACTAGGATAGAAAACAATTAAAAAAAAAGAATAGTTGATTAGCTAACCCGGCGTTCTCTTTGTCCTTCCTATGTCTTCATAGTTTTTTTTTTCCCTTTGAAGACTGAGAAGACATAGTTAAGATCTTGAAGACCACTTTCCCTTGTCTTTGCACACAAATGTCTCGTGTATTGCACAAACACAATCCCTATAGCCCGTCAATTGCATTGAAGTTTCCCATCCACGATCATCTTTTATACTCTGCCTCTGATGATCATGGTCGATGCGCA
>OVBX01004383.1:0-14727 GCA_900406325.1 Erucastrum elatum
CAATGTTGAAATAACAAAAATTGTCAAATAAATCTATATATAATTGTCAAACATAAGAAAGTTCAATGAGAGAGAGAGGGGTGTTACCACATACCAACCACCATCACGAGCTTTATACTTGCTCGGTGGTTCATCCTCATCCATTCCATTCTCCTATTTATTTACTCTCTCTCTCTCGTCTCCTTCGCTGTACTCTCTCACACCACCATGGCCAACACCGACCAGCCAACCACAGACTCCCACGTAGCCGTCCTCGCATTCCCCTTCGGCACTCACGCCGCTCCTCTCCTCTCAGTCACGCGCCGTCTCGCCTCCGCCTCTCCCTCCACACTCTTCTCCTTCCTCAATACCTCCCAATCCAACTCCTCATTGTCATTCCCCTCAGATCCTCTCCCATCGAACATCCGAGTCCACGACGTCGCCGACGGCGTTCCGGAGGGATACGCCTTCTCCGGGAGACCGCAGGAGGCGATCGAGCTGTTTCTCGTAGCGGCGCCGGAGAGTTTCCGGAAAGGGATCGCGTCGGCGGAGAATGACGCCGGTAAGAAAGTGACGTGCATGTTGACGGATGCGTTTTTCTGGTTCGCGTCGGATATGGCGGCGGTGATGAAGGCGAGTTGGGTTGCGTTTTGGACAGCCGGACCGAACTCGCTGTCTGTTCATCTCTTCACAGATCTCATCAGAGAATCCGCACGTGTGAAAGGTAATAATACTTAAAAAAAAAGAAACTAAACTACCACTTGTGTTTTTATGTCCTTAGCCATTAAAAGAAAATTAGTTATTTAGTTTAAAAAAGGAATGTTTTACTAAAATTGTGATTTGAAGAATGGGCAGTGATTATATATATTTGGGGTAATGATTTTTATTCCTTGATGATCTACAGATGGGTGTATGGAGGAGACACTAGGGTTTATCACAGGGATGGAGAAGGTCAGAGTCAAAGACACACCAGAGGGAGTTGTGTTTGGGAACTTAAACTCTGTTTTCTCAACCACGTTGCATAAAATGGCTCTTGCTTTACCTCGTGCCGATGCGGTTTTCATCAATTCATTTGAAGAGCTGGATAATACACTGACGAATAACCTCAAGTCGGAGTTCAAACGTTACCTTAATATTGGTCCTCTCGCGTTGTTGTCATCATCATCCACGTCTCAAGCAGATACTACACTAGTGGACGATCCTAACGGCTGTTTGGCTTGGATGGAGAAGCAGAGGACTGCTTCTGTAGCGTACATTAGCTTTGGTACAGTCATGACGCCGCCTCCAGGCGAGCTTGTGGCGATAGCGGAAGGGTTGGAGTCGAGCAAAGTGCCTTTTGTCTGGTCGCTTAAGGAGAAGAACATGGTTCAGTTACCGAAAGGGTTTCTGGAACGAACAAAAGAGCAAGGGATAGTGGTTCCATGGGCTCCACAAGTGGACCTGCTGAAACACGAAGCAACGGGTGTGTTTGTGACGCATTGTGGATGGAACTCCGTGCTGGAGAGTGTGTCAAGAGGTGTGCCGATGATTTGCAGGCCGTTTTTTGGGGATCAGAGACTCAACGGAAGAGCAGTTGAGGCGGTGTGGGAGATTGGAATGACGATTATCGATGGAGTCTTCACGAGAGATGGATTCGAGAAGTGTTTGGAGCGAGTTTTGGTTCAAGATGATGGTAAGAAGATGAAGAGCAACGCTGAGAAGCTCAGAGAACAAGCTCACCAGGCTGCCTCTGCAAACGGAAGCTCCGTTGAGAATTTTAAAGGATTGTTGGATGCAGTTGTGAACACATTAAATTAAGTTTTGGACAAGAAAAAAAGGAACACATTTGTATTAATGGGAACAATAACAACGTTAAAACAATGTCTTAGCACCTAAAACACGAATCTCTTTAACAAAAACACTCAAAAAGGTCAACCATGTAAACTAGAGAAGAGCCTTAAGGTTCAAATCTACATTAACCAAACAAGACACTACTAACGTTACCCCTAAAGATCTCTGCTTTCTTGGCATTTCCAGTTCTCAACATCAAATTAGGAAACACAGATGCATACAGTCAGGGGAAAGTAAGTAATGTCTTCTCCTCAACTCTTTACTGTGTCCAAAACCTATGAAATCGGGAAAAGCTTTCTTTCTTGTTTGGTTTGTCTAGGAGTCCACCATCTCGTCTTGAATCTCATTAGGAGCAACAAGACCAGGAATCGAAAGCATTCTTTGACGCTCTTGCTCTCTCTGGGCAGCTGCTTCCTCGGCGTAGAGGTCTTTGTTATCCTGAAAATTTTATAATGTTACACAGATTAATTGGCTTTGAGTTCTCAAAAGCAATAGAATCATTATCTTTTGTCAAAGAAAAGTTACTAAACCTGAGCGGAGAATTCCTTAGATTGTACAAGGAAGTCACGGATGTTTTTCTTAAATTCAGATGGGTCATTTCTGGACTCGTAAAGTCCATTCACAAACTGCGTGACCTGTTTAATTGATATTCAACATTGGACACGAGAAAGAAGTATAATCTTGAACAAACCAAACAAGATGAGGAAGAATCTGTGAAAGCAAATCTACTAATTTCAAGCTTTTACTTACCTCTGCTGCAGTCATGTTGGGGAATGAAGAGCTCAACAGCTTGATTGTGTATTCACGAACAAATGCAGCGTTGTTTGGATACGGGTAAGGTACGGTTGCAGCATCCCACAAAGGTTCCGTCAAAGCACCGCTCTCAACCTGAAATTTATAATCAACAAATGTCTCAAAGCGTATAGAACCTACCCACATTTCCAGGCAACAATAAAGATAAGATGGGAGAGAAAAGACGGTTTTACCAGGCAAAACAGATGCTGCAGCACCAACACATGCAGTTTGAAGCCAGGTTTATGGAAGGTATCAGTCAAAACAGCAAATATTTCTTGCTCGATTTGTATGAAGTATGACCGGAAGAATTGATTACAAAACGCAGATTGCTGTCGAGTTAGAGGTAAATGTTAGCCCAAGAAATAATATGAGCCACAACCAAAGAGCTAAAAGGGAACCAAACACCAAACCTGAAAGTTCTTCAGCATCTCAAGTAAAAGATTAAGCCCAGTTTCAGCAATATTTCTCTCCGTATGTCTAAATGCCCAGATGATTGAATCCATCACTAGCTTCAGTTGCTGTTGCAAAATGACAAGACAGTAAGGAAGATATCCAAATGATGAGTCATGGTTAGAACTAAGGCGCATAAGCTCCTTAGATACCACGAAGAAAAAAATATATGCAAAAACATATTCACCAACCTGACTTGATAACTTTATCAAGGCAGGGAAGCAAAATGTAGCAATAGCACGGAGTAATGAGAAAAACTTGAGGCGGTGTTCCGGATAATCTTCGAAGTTCTTAGTTATCATCTGCAAAACGATGAAAAAATGGAAAGTGTCAATATAATAAAGAAAGCATACGGTTCGTTTCCATGTTAGTTTCCTCGATTATGATAACAAACAAACGGTTCATAAATTCTATTACCTCCAGTGTACATTGGAAAACAGCTTCAAATATGTTTGGCACGTCATCTAACATTGTTGCCTTGTACCTGAAAGAACAAATCATGCCAGCTTTAGGGGAAGTAAAGTTCCAAATCAGATTTTGTAGCAATACTAAATCAGATTTTGTAGCAATACTTTTGAATTTACGGACAGATCTTATGATACTTAGGAAAAAAACAGTCCCTAACTAAGCAGATGGGTACACATCCTTAGTTGCTAAGGATCCTTACTTGTTTATAATCGTAGCAAAAAGTGAAAGAACTTCTGATTCCCTAGCATCAGGCACATTCCTCGCGTAGTCACAAAGTACAGATTCCATCATTGGAGGCACAAACTGTTTCCCTATGTGTGGTTGGTCTTCAGCTTTGTCTAAAAATGTTTCAATCAACTTAAGGGTTTCCCTCTTGACCGATCTGTACAGAAAAGTATTACAATATATAGTTATTCAAGTTTGTAAAATTGTAGCATCAAGAACCATCTGTATCTGAAGAATACAACAAAACTAACCTTAAGAGTTTTACAAAAGATGTCTTGGAAGCATATGGCCCCCCACTAGTAATGCTGGTTGACACAAGCTCACTGTACATTCTGGTGTAGCCATGGAGAAAAAATAAATGAGCGCCAACTAAAATAACACAAGAAAGAGTACTATAACTATTAAAAGCTAAAATAATGTATCATGGATTTACCTGTAGACATTCAGCATATCCAAAAATATCAAGGAAATTTGGGATAAGAAGTACGTTCCTAGTGAAGTAGCAGCACTAGTGTTGGTCTGCATGGAAAAAACATGGTTATAGTTACACCTAGCAACAAAATCATTTATCTAAACACCAGTAGACGCACAAATTACATTAGTTAACGTGATGAGGTATAGGTAAGAAATCAGACCTGCAGGATATTAAGCACTGTACGTATCACATCTGGATCCTTGAGGAATTCTACACTCAGGCGTGCCTGTCCTATGATTTCTGCCCATTTCTACATCACAACAGGTTTTATGTTTAGCCAGCTAAGTAAACAAAAATTAAGAAGCCACGTGATTGGTTAAGATACCTGGTTTGGGAGTGCCATCAACCTCTGTAGATATTCATCTCTCTTCTGAGGATCTGATTCTGCTTGGATCATATTACCAACCTGGAGACAGAGAAACCATGAAATCCCCACAGAGAAATAGCTCTGGCTGCAAAACTGGAAACGCAGCTGGAAAACTTACAGATTCATAAAATGAGTGAATTTGATGAGGCTCAAGATCTTGAACAGTAGTTGCAAGGCCAGACAGAAGTTCAGATACAAATGGTTCATGCTCTCCAACCTGGAAGCACAATGAACTATATAACTAAGCGCTCCTTCAGAAAATGACGGACAAGAAAGGTGAATTGAACATAGCGATACAAACCTGGACAATGACAAATTTACGCTTGCACTTTTGAACTATTTTTAAAAATGTATCACAGGCCATGTCCTGAAATGGAAACACAACAATTAGGCATCTTTAATCACAAAAAGATGCAAATTCTGTGCAAGAATACTTGGACCACAAAAGAATCGGATGCAAGCTAGAACAGATGAGTATTCATACCTACCAATATGATAATACTCAAGAACTTATATAAATCTTAATCTAGAATACAGCATCTTTTTAAATGAATTTACAACAGGATAACTGTATCTCAGAACAATAAAAGTTTTGGAGGGCTACCTGAACACCAGGATGTGTCTCATGCATGAATTCAAACAGCTTATTCACAACTGTCTTCAAAAACTTCCAATGGGCCCTTAAGAACCTTGGATACTGGCCAACGACATACCTATAGCAGTGCCATAGCACAACAGAGAGTTCATATCTTTCAGTTAAGTATGCATATGTCTGGTGCATTATTGAGAAAAATAGGATAAACATCCTCAGGAATAAATTCAGCGGAATACGAAGGACCAAACTTACATAATGTTGCTAGCAATGACAGCTTTATTGTCTTTGCCCTTGGTAATCTCGCATAAATTCAACAAATCACGAATGACCATCACCAAAAATCTATTTTCCTGGGAAAAAAAACACGGAGCTCCATTCATTCGTTGGAGTGAACAGTCCATTCCAGAACACAGTAAGACGCAATCAAGCAGATACTGATAAATCACGAGTATCATGAAATGCGTGAAGCTAACGAGAGAAAAAAAATACATTAAATTTGACACTGCCAATCATATTGAATAAGTCATCTTCAAAGCAATAAGGTATAACGACTAGTAGAAAGGAACTGTATCGACAAGAACTTCCGTTTCTGTTAATAGGAATCAGACTGAGCGCTAATAAAAAGTTTACCTGATCTTCTGCCATGGATCCAGAAATAGACCCAATAGCCCAGCACAATGTATTCAAATTGTTCCATGCCCATTCCTCCCCGCTTAATTGTTTGTTTAACTTCCTCAACATCTTTTAAAGAGACAATCAGAAGTTCACATCAGCAAACTAGCATGAAATCAACTAAAGACAACTACCAGAAAAACTACTAATCGTTTACCCACGAAAAGAAAAACACATCGCATGAACACTATATTTATACACCCCCCAGATGCTAATCTTCGTTATATTTCACAAATAAATAAGTAGAGACCAGTATCAGTTCACACAGTACCTGCTTCTCAGTGTCATCATGATCAAGGTGTGAGAGGTATATTAATGTCTCCCGCATTATCTGCAATTTAGTACGACTTAAAAAATTTCTCTGAATTCATGACAAATTGACAATGCTGGTATATGTCTAAACCTAGATGAAGAGTAGCAATATGAACAGGACAATAAATTAGTACCTTATACTGAACAAGAACATCATTGTCCTTCATAGTTTCTCGGACGATGTTCCCATTTTCATCTTCAACAATAAGCACTTCTTCAGGCTTCGCCATGCGGTTAATCATTAACCCTCTTAGTTTGGACATGGGATTCGAATAAAGTTGACGCCGCTGCATGACTTCCGAACCAAGGCCATCAACCATACCAGGAATGAAAGGCATCTAGGAACATACAAGTCAACGTCTAAAGTTCGTAAACAAAATAAAGCAAGGAGAGTTTAACTAATACAATATACAACTAGTTTCAGCCTTATGCAAGAATTCAAATAAATGATCCGATCCGTCCTACCTGTGATCCCATCAGATTTGCACTTGCTACAGGGTTATCCGAATTATGATGTGCATTAAACAGCTCCAGAACCAACGAGTTCCAGTAGTCTAAACAAACCTACTCCACAGCAAGGAGAAAACGTCAGTTTTCAGATGGCTGACAAAGCCGAATAAAGAGTATTGTCAGGGGAAAATGCGACAGACAACTTTATTAACAGCAATAATATTGGTAACTACACTTTACATACCTTAAAAACTTCAGTGTCATCAACGTAGGATATATTGATGAGATATTCGAGACCCGAAAGTAATAAGGAGACAATTTCTGGAGCTGATTCCAGGACTCGTATATGAAACTGCGTAAAAATGCAGAGATAACAAAACAACTAAGAAATAGATGTGGAGTGATGGAAGCATTAAAATACAAACCGTGAACAGAATTTCATAACCCGACACTAGATATCAGACTCAACAAAGTGTAAGATTTACCTTGAAAAACGAAGTGAAAAATAGTGCCAGGTTCTGGATAAATGCCTAAAGGTGACATAAACAGAATCATAACATAGGTAAGTTATTCAAATTTACAGGCTGGATCGAAACAAAGTTCACAGAAAATACTTACTTGTTCTTCATCACTTCCACTTGAATATGCCTCTGGGATATTTGTACTCGGTGGGAGAATTGCCTGCAAACATGAGAACAAGTATAGACATTAGGCAAGAAGTCAATACAAGCACGAATAGATCCAATTAATACATTTATTGACTAGAAATGTAACTAGAAGAGTCGAAATGTCAATGAACCAAAAGGATGATAACACAAGAAGATAACTAACATACCTGCAGCTGCCCTATGAATATAGTGTACATCTTGACATATTGGAGATTGTAGAAGTCTCCGAAATTGAGAGCTGCAACCTGGCAAACAAAAAAATTCACGCCAACAAAAAAAAATCAGTAACACATTCAATTGACAATAACTAAACTGGACACAGAAACTGAAATATGAACCTCAGTTAGACATTGGAGTGTTAGATTCCTATATGCTGGCACAGGAAAGAATTTAATGAGGGTCTCGAGCTGTAAACAAGAGGAGCAGATATTAGAACAACATAATTGTGGGGCTAATTAACATCGATCTTTATCTTATTTTAAGTACATTTACATCAATTCAATTTTATTGAAGTATATTGACATCGAAGTCCATCTTATTTCGGGTATATTACCAAAGGAGACTCAAAAATATAGCCCAACGGAATCCAGGATAGATAGGCATGCAACGCAGACAGTGTTGAACGTATAAGATCCTGTCTTTGAGATGCTGAGAGGACATATAGGCATAGCTCGTGAATGAGTTTAAACTCGCTGCACATAGAAGAAGCACAAAGAGGTAAATTATAGACACGAGATTACTTAGGCAACATGTACAGTTTAAAGATTTGGTATTTCACAAACTAAAATATAAGATTTTTAGATAGTCTAACATGCCTGTTTAGAGATTGTTTCAGCTCTTTAATCTTCTGCTGAGTCATTTCTCCTCTTGAGAAATCAAAAACCTCTTCGCTTAGAAGCTAACAGAGGAATAGATGTTATTGTTTCCAGTGAGAACTTATTACAGAATCATGTAAATTCAGAATCATGTAAATACACTTACTTTCAAAATGATCATGCAATTTTCGCAGATGGTTTCGCTAGTTTTAGCAGCGGCAACTAGATCAGGAATGAAGCTTGTCCACTTTGCCGGCCAATCATGCTTCACTATCTGTGCAATATCAGAATGTGTTATGCCGGAAGATCAAAAGGCCAACACGGCGGAATGAACTATGGGTTAAAACCAAATCCCTAAACACTAGTACAAAAACCAAATCGACAAACTGCAACTAAGCAAATGCATTGCATATTTATCAGGCAGTGATGTAGATACCTGAACCAATATAACATTTAGTTTGTTGACATAGAGCCTTTCCGATCTGAAAGACGCTTCATTACCCGAGAGCTGCAAGGAAAATATCATTGTCAAATCAGTTAGCATAAGTCCGAAGTTATATCCAGAGAACAACACAACGCATCCAAAAGTATATACCTTTACAATGACCTCCGAAATGTAATTTTTCATTCCATCCCGTTGTTCAACAGGCAGTGCGTTCCATCTGTACTTTATAACACCTTCTAGAACCTGGCAGCGGATCCCAAAAAGGGTATTTGTTACTAAACACTACAGGAAGCATTGGTGATTAAAAAGAGCAAATAAAACATTTTACAAGTACAATAACCATTCTAAACAAGCATATGCACTACGCCAAATTATCCTTAAAAGAAATGAGACAACAACTTGGTTACTGCACAGTACTCGTTGACCAATCTAAACACAAACATTCCGAGAGCTACTAACTTCATAGCCGGTAAGAATATGCCGAAAGCAATGCGTATACTCAACAGATGCCAGAGCCTCACGACTAGATTGTTAGCAATTTCAATGTTTCGAAATACAATATCGAAGTATAGCAAAATGCCAAGGAAATATCAAAAGATGATATTTCCAGAAGGGGTGGGTAGGCATACAAGGGATGTATGATTTCACTAACCTGAAGGGCAAAGAACTTGGTATCCATGCTCTTAGTGTTCTGAAGAATGTGAACAACTTGGAGCCACATATCCGGATTAGCTTGCAAGTCCCGCAGAATCTGGTCAGCAGCAGCTCTCTGCACACATGGTTTTGGGACCAATGTCGATTAATTCAAAAGTAATAACTCAAATAGAGTGAAGCCACACCTAGTGAACAAAGTACTAAACCCTAAATCGAGATTAGAAACTCGAATCACGGTTCAATTAGTCTCCAAACGTATCATCCATCTAAAACCCTAACAACGACGGACTCAGTCCTAAACCCTACTTGTTTAAAGCCCAATCGAGAAGATGATACGATTCGTCTCGTTCCTCCGTGGAGAACAAAGAGATAAAAACAGAGAGAGATTGAAACAAACCTCCTCTTTAGATCCGGTGACGAAGAAGGCTGCGACGGTGGCATCGAGCACGCCGACGTCAATCGGCTGGCTCAAGTCTCTTAGCTTCTCGGCCGCCATGTGAGAGTCGCAAATAAAATATGTTCGGGAGGCTGATTAAGACTCTGATGATAGACTACTGAGCGCGAAGGACGCGGAAACCCTAGATGAGAGAGAGAGAAAAAGGAAGGAGACAAAATCTATAGAGAGAAGTGGAGATTGTTTAACAGTGCGAAAAGGAAGGAGTTTATAAAGAGAGAGAGAGAGTTGTAGAGAGGACAGCTTAAAATTGACGCAGGGGACGGGGAGAAAAGGAGCGACTTTGAATTTTTGTTTTCATCTTCTTTTCTAAACCCATTTATTAATTAATTAATTTCCTCTCTTAAACTAATTTATTAGTTTCATATTTAAATAATTTGAATTTGAAATTTAGTTCTAAGACCATTTGTTCGAGACGCTGTCTTGATGGACAGAAGTTCTTTAATGCAATGCTTTTATGTTTTTGGATTCGAGGTAAACTATATAATTTGTGGAATGTTTCAAAATTAAAACCGTATTAATTTTCTTAAGATTAATTAGAGGTGTATTGATAATAGTACGTGTTCGATCTACAATTACTGATCGTCAATCGGCTTAAAGTTGAATTCGATAAAAAAAACTCAATTAATTATTAAATAGTTTTCAGTTAGAACCTTCCATTTAGAAGAAAGAAAAAAACAAATCATCTTTTTGGGTCCTTTAATGGCTGGATGTTAGTCAATGGAAACGGGATGCTTATTGACTAGCTGAACACGGCTTGTCATGGGCATCGCAACACAAATCAAACAAGCTGAGTTAAGGCTCGTGCGTAACAGTCCGATTGATTCCGGGATATTAAACCCGGCAACTCAACCTTTTACAGCCCAGTTTACGGTCCATCTGTGTTATTAAGAGAGATAAAACAAAACGATTCTCATGAGACGGTGATGATATGCTACCTACAAGGCTACAATCACTCACCAACAGGTAGGTATGATCACATTCAAGTTCGGATATAAGATAATAACTTTGAGACAGTCTTGGTGATAGCTAGCTAGCTAGCCTAAGACTAGAGGCTTATCACGTGATCTTGCACGTGTAATGTTCAACCTGAAACACTCATGTTTCCGTGGTTTTAAGCTAATCAACGACGACGCACCACAAATCACACGTCAAAGAATTCGCTTGATAGATGCACTAAACCTTGGCTAAATTTACTTTTTTTCTTTTACTAATCGACTATATTTACTTTCATCATTTTTTACCGATAAACGTGCTCCTAAATTATTATTTTTTTCTCACACAAAGTATACTACCAATGAATAAATCTTTAATTTTTACAAAATTGTCAGCATTTGCTAGCCAAAAAATAATAATTAAATTTAATGGGGGCTACTGAAGAAATTAAATATATTGATGGGGGTATATCTACAATGTTCTTGAGTCAATCCAACGGTTGGTATACTTCGATTACCATTCCAATCTCTCTAATAAGGATCGTCATCGGCACCAACCAACCAACCTCCACGCGTATACATTCCTCCCGTATGTGAACAGTGGAATTCAATAGCTTTCGAGTTCATTATATTACAAGACTTTTCATTGCAGAACCACCCCCCCAATTCATTTAAAATCCAATCGCTAATAAAACGCAGAGCTATGGCGTTTGATCCAGAGCAGCAGCAAGTACCCACCTCTTCTGCTTTTATAGAGGTAATGATTTTCGCTAAAACCCATTCGCGAAATCTTCACTTTAACAGTTTGAAAAATCTACACTTGGTAGTTGATTTTTGGATTTTGAACTTCTGAAACTTGCTAAAATTGAGAGCTTTTCTTAGACTGGCTTAGCCATCAACTTCAAAATTTTATCAATTTTAGCATGAGATTAGAGCGTTAGATGCTTTGTAATTGGTTCGTAGGTCTTATGATGATGAGCTTCATTGAAAAGTTTGTGAAACTGTATATGTATGCTTTGTAGGTAGGTAAATCATCAGGTGAGATCAGCTCAGAGAGGGAGCCCCTTATTAAAGATAATCACACCCCAGGAGAAAACTACTCTGTCGTTGCTGCCATCTTCCCGTTAGATCATCATCTCTATCTCTTCTCCTAGTTTTGTTTGTTCCTAAAATTAGAATCAGTTTTGAGCCTTATCATTGTTCTATCTCACCATTATACGTGTCTTTGAAAATAACTGGAGTGAAAAATGAAATTTGCAGACTCATGTGCTTGTTTATGTTTTTCTTTATTTTAAATCATTTAACGTAATTTGTAAGCTGACTAGGAAACTCCAACGCTGTGTGTGGTTCTGTGCACAGCTCTCATGTGGGAAACACAACTTAAAGAGGTTTTCTTGTTTCCTTGTTAGGTTTCTCTTTCCAGCTCTGGGAGGACTCCTTTATGGTTATGAAATTGGCGCAACTTCGTGTGCAACCATTTCACTTCAGGTGAAGCTTAAACTTCTCTGAAACAAAACTGGTTTAAAGAAGTCCTTAGTCACCGTTTTCATAGCCTAATTATTATAGAGCTATGGAGTCTTGATTGCTTACGTTCTTTTATAATCCTATGACTTTTGCTTTCTTACTTTGATTTTCCTCTCTTGCAGTCGCCTTCATTAAGTGGAATTTCATGGTACAACTTGTCCTCATTGGATGTTGGTCTAGTTGTAAGTCTCCGAATTATATTCCCCTGCTTCTTCTTCATGCTTCTCATTACATATTTTCTACTATTCTTCCCCTCCTGGAGATGTCTCCTTATTATTCAAAACAAAGACAAATTTGTTTACCAACTGTTGTTAAATATTCTGCAGACAAGTGGTTCACTTTATGGTGCATTAGTTGGCTCTGCAGTGGCTTTTAGTATTGCTGACGTTATAGGTTGGTTTCTTTGCCACTTTCTTCGTCCGGTCAGCATAAATATATACCCCTGTCTACTTGTAAAATAAATTGAAGTGTTGGATTTTGAATTTGGAAGGAAGAAGAAAGGAGTTGGTTCTGGCTGCATTCTTTTTCCTCGCTGGAGCCCTTGCGACTACACTAGCACCAATTTATCCCGTTCTGATAATTGGACGGGTAACTTATGGAGTTGGAGTCGGACTGGTAAGACTGATCATTTTCTTTAGCGTTTGTTTGGCTTCTGAAACTTGTTTAAGCGGGCGTTTTGTGTATTCTAGGCAATGCATGCGGCTCCAATGTACATTGCAGAGACCGCTCCAAGTCAGATACGTGGGCAGCTGGTATCACTAAAGGAATTCTTCATAGTCCTTGGGATGGTTGTAAGTTCTCGAAGTATTGGAAGTTTATTGCTCTCTATGTGAAGAAGTTGAGTTGCTCCTCTCGTTTTTGAAATCTGTTTCTTCAACAAGTTATTCTCACATGCCCTGATACTCTTATGCAGGGAGGTTATGGTATCGGTAGTCTTGCAGTCAATACTCTTTCGGGTTGGCGTTACATGTATGCAACAAGTGTTCCTTTGGCTGTTATTATGGGAATCGGTATGTGGTGGCTCCCAGCATCCCCTAGGTGGCTTTTGTTGCGTGTCATACAGGGAAAAGGGAATGTGGAGAACCAAAAAGAGGCTGCAATCAAATCTCTTTGCCGCCTTCGAGGTCCTGCTTTTGCTGATTCAGCTGCTGAGCAAGTAAACGAGATTTTGGCTGAACTTTCTTTTGTGGGAGAAGATAAAGAAGCCACGTTTGGTGAACTGTTTCAAGGGAAGTGCAAGAAAGCTCTCATCATAGGAGGAGGTCTAGTCTTGTTTCAGCAGGTCGGTTACAGTCAAACTTATNATCATGTGTTTTCTTGGAAGATTAATAACTAATTGTATCCTTCTCAAATGGCAGATAACTGGGCAACCAAGTGTTCTTTATTATGCACCATCAATACTGCAGGTTTCCTTCTTCTTTAAATAAACTTTCTGTAAAGAGTAATGTTGGCGTTGTTACACTTTGTATTTCACGAGATGATTATTAACTTATTTTGGCCCCTCTCCAACTTTTCTTGTTAGACCGCTGGATTCTCTGCCGCAGGTGATGCAACAAGGGTCTCAATTCTACTTGGTCTACTGAAGGTATTCAGTTTTCTTGACCTGGCTAGAAGTAGTTAATTTTAGCAATATATAGNGTATATAGATATATACACTTTTTTGTGCAGCCTCTGTTATCAGTGTTAGAAGTAGTGTCGTTACAGATTGACAGTTATAANATATATAGATATAAACACTTTTTTTGTGCAGCCTCTGTTATCAGTGTTAGAAGTAGTGTCGTTACAGATTGACAGTTATAACTGTGTTAGGTTTTGAGTAAGGTTTTTTGTTGGTAACATTGTAAGAGACTTTATTGGGGAATTTAAAGAGTGACCGTTGCGTAGTTGAAGGAGTTTAGAGCCAGATCTTAAGATTATGTTTTCCCACTCAATTGTTTGAACCGAAGAAAAATGTTGATGGAACCCCGGGCCGGAAAATTACTTTGCTTTCTAAGAAATAACACCCTGCCTCTGTTGCTGCAGTTGATTATGACAGGAGTAGCTGTTGTAGTTATCGACAGACTTGGAAGGAGGCCTTTACTTCTTGGTGGTGTTGGTGGCATGGTATCTCCTCTGTTTTTCCCACCCATCCTTGTCTTTTCTCATAAGATTTAGTGAGCTTGCTTTAAATCTACTGCATGAAAAGTACTGTAGATATTCGGCAAGCTCAGTAAATATTGAGCAATGATGAAGAGGACTCAATGCTCCGAATTTCTTGACTTTATAACTCTTAATGTCAAACAGGTTGTCTCATTATTCCTGCTGGGGTCGTACTACATCTTTTTCAGCGCTGCACCAGCTGTTGCTGTGGTTGCACTACTGCTCTATGTGGGCTGTTACCAGGTAAACATTATAACTAACTGGAGTTATGCTGATCAAACTTGTATTCCATGACGTTAATGTTTGACTTAATAGTAGCATGGACTTCCTCATGAAACTCATGGTAGCTAAAGCTGGGCATTTCTGATCTTGCAGCTGTCCTTTGGTCCGATTGGTTGGCTGATGATCTCAGAAATATTTCCCCTTAAATTAAGAGGTCGAGGGCTCAGTCTAGCAGTTCTTGTGAATTTCGGTG